>JADRCD010238311.1:8120-74759 GCA_019843815.1 Montemys delectorum
TCTCTCTCTCTCTCTCTCTCTCTCTCTCTCTCTCTCTCTCTCTGTCTCTGTCTCTGTCTCTCTCTCTCTCTCTCTCTCTCTCTCTCTCTCTGTGTCTCTCTGTCTGTCTGTCTCTCTCTCTCTGTGTCTCTCTCTGTCCCTTTGTCTCTCTCTCTCATTGTGTGTGTATGTGTGTGATATGTATTTATATGTATATGTAGGAGAAGCATGTTTATGTCCTGCTCTTGAACTCTGCACTATTCCCTTTAAGCAAGGTCTCTTTGTGAACCTGGGTCTAGGCTAGTGACCAGCAAGCCCCAGCTAGTCCCAGCGAGCCCCAGCGAGCCCTATATATTGTGGATTCATGTGCTCAACCATGCCCAGCTTTCTCTGTGAGCACTGTTGTCCAAACTCAGTTCCTCATGCTTGCAAATCAAGCAATCTTTCCCACTGAGCAATCACAGAGATTTTCTTTTTAATAAGATACCTGTCCACTCCGATCTGTTGGGATAGAATACATTTTAAACAGTGACCTACGAGGAATGTTAAGTAATTTCAAATGAATACTAGGCCTGAAGGATCACTGAGCAGGCAGAATTAACTTAGGCATCAGACCCAGGCACCCTCTACCTACTTAATTTCCACAAAAGAAAGACAAAGAAAACTGCAGTCCTTTTGGTAAATGCTAATGTTAGACAAAAAAAAAAAGGTTTTGTGTTAGTTTTGTGTTGAGCTGTCTACAAGTCGTCACTATAAGCATCCTATAATGTTGTTTCTCTGGGAATGAAGCCGACAGAGTAGGCTTCTATGGCTCACATGGCCTGTAGTTCGACACTACCAGCTGAGTACCCTGCCTTTGGTAACTGACCAACAAGGCAGTTTGGCTGCTCTGGGTACCTTATGATCGTCCACACTCTTAGAACACTTCAACCACAGGAACCTCATAGCTGAAACATGGCGTCTGCTCCTGGGCATACTCATAGCTACCCAGACAACACAGCCTGTTCTTTCTCTCCCTCTCTCTCTTTCTCTCTTCCTCTCCTCCTTCCTATTTCCCGTTCTTCTTTCTTCCCTTTTATCTCCCCTTCTTCCCCCACTTTTACCTCTGTCCTCTGCCTATTGTGAATAAAGCACCTATGAATATGGGTGGACAAATGTTTCCTGAAGACCCTACCAATTTTTCTGAGTATTGACCTAGAATTGGCAGGCTTGATGACAAATCTATTTTTAACTTTTTGAGGAACTTTCATACTGTTTTCCAGAGGGGGCTTGGAGTGAATATTTTTTTTTTTAGGAATTTTCTAATATTTAAAATGATTGGAAAACGAACCTGACCTTCACCTGCTATCCTGACTCAGGAAAGATTTATGTCTTAACTTCTGGAAGGTGACCAGAACCTGCATAAAACATTAATGCAAAATGTTTCACTCAACTGAATCACACTCAGCCTAAGATGACTGCTCTGAACATGATTCCAGGCTCCAGCTGCTTCTCTGGCCTTGGAAATAGGCTATCTCTTCATTATTGGTAGATGTTATGTCCTCTGGGCCAAAGCCACAAAATACACACACACACACACACATACCATAATACACAGCACATACACACACATACCACACTACAACACACAATACACACATTACATAATACCAAACACACACACCTCACATATGCACACACCACATACCACAATACACAACACACAATATGACATATAACTCTACATACACACCAATACACACATACATACCATATAGCACAACATACAATACGCACACACTACAAAATAACATAGACCACACTACACATCACACTTTACATACATCACACAGCACAGATACATACATAGTAAACACATTCACCAAATATGCTACACATGTAGACATACAACATACACTCACTGCAAGTTTCAGTAACATCGGGATCTTGGGAGAGTTCCACGTGAAATACCCAAGTCGCTGATGTCCAAAATCACAGTCCTTTCCTACCCCTTCTCCCATCAGTGATCTCCCCAGTCTGTGTGTAGTCTTGTGGTCTAGGATCTTGGGAAATCTTTTCCCTCATGTGTTCTCTCATGACCTTTCTGTCCACACTAAGCCATCGGTGAACCCCACAGTAAGTCTAACTCTCATTCATACACCTTGAAGATATGAATGAGAAGCCATCATAAAGCTCAGAGATCAAAGACATTCAAGTTAAAGTTGTAGTCTTTGTTTTCACCTCCAGTCACAGCACAGCTTACATTTGTCACCCTCTTCCTCTCAGCTGCTGACAACCATGATGTGACCTCCCGGAACACAGCCCTATTGGCAGTTGGTTTTTATCTTCTGTGCTCACCCAGCCTTGGTCAAGCCCATCATTCATGGACTTCCTGGTGGCTTATACACCATAGTGCACCTCAGTTCTTTCAAAAGAGGCTGCATTTAGTTGACTCAGATTGTTCACCTCATAAAATAATCACAAATACTGCCTTCTTGAGTGTCTTCAAGTGCCGATATGCCTACATCTACCTTGCCTGTTTACTCTATCACTGTCCCCTTATGGGAACACAAGACCCAAAATCCTGCTCCCATAGGGCAATCAGCTCTTCCACTTGAGAGACACTGGCTGTTCCTCTAACGACATGCAGAACTTAAAAATAACTAGGGTGATCCTGAATGTCAACATGACAGAATGTGTGGTGACCTCTTGGGGAACCACCCCTTACTTTCCCTGAGTACTCATAAGCAGGTGCATGAGGAGAGCAGAGGATATTATGGATGAGGGTCCATGTAGGGACTCAACTCCTCCACTAAATACCAGACACAGACTCAAGAGTATCTATCCTGTAGCACCCCAGGGCTCTCAACTATTACTATCTTTCTTGCTGATTTCCCAACAGATCACTCACACATTTTATTTACTTATATTATAATAGATGTATTTTATTTCTAATTGTGTGTGTGTGTGCATACACACACCTGTGTGCTTGCATATGCATAGGCACCTGAGTGCACATGAGTGCAGGTGCCTATGGTGGTCAGAGGTATCAAATGCTCCTGGAGTTGGGATTACAGAGGACTGTCAGCCATCTGACATGGGCACTTGGAGTTGAAGTTGGATCCTCTGCAAGAGAAGCATGTGCTTTCAACTGCTGACCCATCTCTCCAACCTCAACTCACATGTTTTCAAAGGCAGCTACTTGTTGAAAGCCCCGGGAGACTCATGGGCTCAGTCTACTGCTTCTGCTCCTCTGAAGCCCCTGGCTTTTTTCCCAGAATTGAGATAAGGTATGGTGTAAAAGCCACCAGGTAGTTCATGAACAATGAGCTTGACCGAGGCAGAGAATGTAGGAAGAACAAACCCCAATTACAAAAAGAAAAAAAGCTATGGGGAGGCCGCACCACAGTCTCTTTTATGAGATTGGTACGAGGTAACTAGGCTGTCTCTACACTTAGATCCCAGGCTTTGGTGATCCCAGGTCTGCTGTAGATGGCTCAATAAGCAGTATCCACAGGGCCATCATAGTCTTCTGCTAAATGGGGAGAATAATGGACTTTCCTTAAATAAACCAGTGAGTACAAAACAGAAACAATCATGCCTGGGCTGTGAAGGCACCATGCACCTCTGTTCTTATTTTCATGACATGTTGGGAGGCATTTTCTGTAGGTTTCTCTCATTGTAGAACTTTGGAACAGACAGCTTTTGTGTAGACTCTCAAGGATGTTTGTACAGCAAACAACCTTGGAAGATATATCATCTCCCTCCAGGGAAGAGAGAAGATTTGATTGTTGTCCAGGATAATAAAGAGAAATCTTCCATCTGGGGCAAAGGGTGAACCGGGTTTGTTTTTAGCCAAGTCATAAGATGCCAGAGCCTTCTAAACTGTGACACAAACTCACTCTATAGAGAGTATTCACTTGGCTCTTGAACTTGGAGTCGAAGGAACCGGTTCAAATACAGGGCTCATAATGCCCACTGTGCTAACCCTCTGTGATCACTGGTCCAGGAGTCCTTGCCTTCTGCAAGCACCTATGACACTATAGCCAACTACAGGTAGCCTGAAAACAAGGCTATCACAGACTTCAAATTTCTCATTTGGATACAAGCAAAAAGCTAACTGTTCCTTCTGACAACACTGACCCAGTGATAGTGAATTTGAGAACAACCTTGATCCATACTGCTGAACTGTTCCATATCCTCTCTCCAGCCTGCATGGTCACCTTATTCAAGACTCCTTTGAACAGTTCTCTTGCTGGGTACGTTGCCCCTTCATGGTGTAGATGGGAAAATTGGACTTCCTGACCATTCAAATCAATAACTCCTAGACACTCAAGCTGTGGGTGCCTGTGTCCCTCAAGTACCAATCTAATATCTCTTTCTCCAAAGAATTTTATATGCTAATGTGCTAACTTGTAAAGGGCTTCACTGTCATTTCCTGGTTAGGGTTTATCCTGCTTGCAATAGGGTTTCCCAATTTGCTATGACATTTTAAGTACTGTGGACTTTATTTTCTCAAAAGGCCAAGTGACAAAGTAACTTGAACTACACCCTAGAACAACTGGAGGACAGTGACAGAGATTAATGTTCTCTGTATCCACTGCCCAGTATCTATACCCCCTTCCTCAAAACCTGTGAATATGTGATTTGGCAAAGGGAAATACAACAGCAAACAGAATCAAGGTTTCCAATCAGCAGGCCTGAATACAGAAAACTTGTCCAGTATTCATTCAGAGGGGAGAAAATAGAGACACATTTCTGGCCTTGAAGATAGAAGGCAGTAAGTGGAAATTTCTAGAAAATGAAAAGAGCCTAGAAAATAGATTTCTCAGGCGTTTTCAGCTCTCCTAGCACCTTGATTTTAGCCTAGTGAGTGAGACACAGCCTCTCCTGACCTCCAGCCTGTGAGGTAGTCTGGGTCATTTTTAGCTACTATGGTCATCACCATTTGATACATCAGTCACAGGGCTGAATGCAAGTCTTTGTTATGCTTTGAATAAGCTGATAGCAAAGACCAAGGAACAGTCAAGATGCAGGAGTGATGCTTCCAAACTCCATAGAGACATCAACACCCACATATCAGGCTTCTCCTCATAGTGAATCCCCTTCATGTTTCTTTCTTCCACAGGGCCTGACAAAGTACTACAGCTCAGCAACAGCAACGTCCCCTCTGTGTTTGGGTTTGGTTTTAGCAATCCAGCCCATTGGCCACAGGTGGAGAGCAATCATAGTCATTCATGAGCTCATAGTAACAATGGTTACCTGCACAAGATTGAGCCATCCCAACTTCAGGCATAGATAGGGGTGGTGCTTTTCAGGCTGCCCCCCCACCAATGAGCAACTACTGGCCTCTGATAGATGCTGAGAGAGGGAGAGTCATTCTTCTTTGACACCACTCCCACTAGCAGGAGTCCTTTATTATAGCGGATGGCCCCATATTCATGCACATGTAGCAGCAACTGTACAAAGTGGGTTATCAAAAAAGAAAAAGGCATGAATCTATGAGCAGGATGTGTTGAAAAATGGGCAGGGGGTAGGTAGGCATGATCATGTTTCACTATATATGTGTATGAAACTCTCAAGAATAAAGACAAATTATAGTAAAAATAGAATCTTGTCATTTGTGCTTTTGCTGCAATAAAATACATACTAAATACATACTAAATACATACTAAATACATACTAAAGGATGAACTGGAAAACTGCTTCTTCTCAAAAACAGAAATGACAGGATGATTAAAACAAAACAAAACAAAACAAAACAAACAAACAAAAAATCCAACATGCTTCCTGAAGATACATATCTGCTCTTGTGTGGCGTTCAGGTGTCAAATGAAATGAACCCTTAAAACAGCGCCTGCTGCACAGCTTCGTGAAAACAAAAAGGCACAGAGAATGGAATCTCTGCACTTGACACAGCACAGGTTCTCTACATGGCATCATTATTGTTGTCTGAGGAACGCAAATGAGTAAAAGTGCTATTTTTCAAGATAAAGAGTCTAGGAGGTGGGATAGGGTGATCATACAAGATGAATGTACATAATGCAACTGAACTGAACACTTAAAAATAGCTAAGATGGTGAATTTTGTCTACTGCCTATTGTACTACAACTAAAGAGGAGATTGTGAGTGTGTTTGATGAGGTCTCAGTTGTCAAGTGTCAAGGATAGAGATAGAAAGTCTCCAGCAGAATGCCCATGTACTGTAACACCATACCTGAGACAATCTGTTTACAGGAAAGGTTCAATTTAATTCACGGTTTGAGAGGCTCCCATCCATCATCAATCATCCTCATTGTTTTGGATCTCTGGTAAAACAGAATACCACGGCGGTAGCATGTGCTAGAGGAAGCTGCTTACATCATGGCAGATGAGAACAAAAATAGAATGAAAAATAAATTGGAGTCCCAATATCCCCCTTCAGGGGTGGACCCCAGTGACCTATCTTTCTCTGATTAGGTCCTGTATCTGGGATTTTTCATCCCTTCCCAATAATGTCACAGGCTGGTGACCAGAACACTTGACCAAAACACAACTGTCACCTTAAATGGAGTAAGAGATAGTTTATTCTGGAGCCAAATATGAGGGTCCACAGCTCAGAAACATAGATTTAAGTTACTCCAAATTTTATGATCAATGACAGTATTGTAAGGTCTTTCTACTAACAAAACAAGGAAAATTATGAAGCAGACCATTTTACTAGTACATTGGTGCAAAGATTAGTTAGGCAGGCTGCAGCAAATTAGGGAATCTCTTTGCTCAGCCTCAGGTGCTATTGTTAGATGGCATTCTTAGCCTGTGGGATGGTGGAAACTCAAGGAGTCTATATAAACATTCCAAAGGATTAAGGTATAGTTTCTAGAATATTAAACCACATACAGTGTGGGCAATAAATGGCCATTTAGGAGGCCTAAGATAGCTCAAGCATAATTTGGCTCTGGACCTGTGGCCTTCCAACTGCCCGCGGTCATTGGCATTCTGGACGGTTAATCAGCCTTGGAGAATTTAATGCAGCTTCTTTTCAGAAGTGCTGGTTAACAGTCTAGAACAGTGAGGGAGCACTAGATAGGAGACAGAAGACTGGGCTGTGGTCCAGGCCCTGCATGATCCTGGGAAAGTTTTTCTCATTCTCTGGTTCTTTCAGACTTGAAAAACAAACAAACAAAACCCTCAGGCTCCGTGGCTCTGTCTGTGGTCCCAGAGTGCTACTAAAGATGCCCAGAGCAGCCTCACACGGGGCACAGAAAGCTTCATCATCCCTGGCTGGGCATCAGACAAAAAGGATGAGCTCCTAATACAGGAGGAGACACTCGGCGCCAAGACGAGCCCCAGGTACTTGCCACCCACAGAGACAGTAATAGTTTGTGACTCTGAATTCACCAGAAGGTCAGCTAGGTCAGGGCCACAACTTGAGCATTTGCTTAAATCGCTGTCCAAGAATCTTTCAGGTTGTTTGCAGGAAGATAATGAGTTCTGAAGCACAGCAGAGTCAGACCCTTGGTGGGTTTGATACTAGCTGCTCTTTGATGAGAAACCCATGCATATTAATTACATAAGGGAAAAAATGGACAGAAAACCACCGTTGCTCGCTCAGAAAATATTTACTGACTACTGCCATGTGTAAGATTTTTCCCGGCACTGGAGGCTAGGCATAGGTGATGGAAGAGGCCAGTCTCTGTCCTTGGAGACTGCATTCTAATGAATGCAGATGAGAAAGTCAGGAGTGGGAGGAAGGACAGCCAAGATAGGTTGAGGAGGTGATCTTTGAAACAAAGCTTGATTACGAACAGAGTCACTGTGCATATAATCACAGAGGAAGGATTGGGGTGCAACCCCTGAGGTGGAAAGTGTCCTCATCAGTACCTTTCAGAGAACATTCTCCAGAGATTGTCAAAAGCCCAGAGGTGAGTTTGGGTGACTTAGTAGGAACGGAAAAACAACAACAACAAACAAACAAACAAACAACTTACCACCCCAGGATTCCAGAGTAAATTATGGTTTGGGTACTGTCTGATCACAGAGGACTCAGATACGAGATCGAGGGACAGTGTGTGTGTGTTGGGGGACACATACTGAGAGAAGCCTGAGGTTGGGACCATTGAGCCCTGGAGACTCTGGCCTCCTAGGTCCAGCCATGCATTGTTATTTTGGGAAGTGGTGGAAACTGGGGGAGGTGGGTAGACAAGTCTTACTTGGAAGACGTAAGGTCACTGAGGGTGCTCCTAAGATGGTGACATGTGATTGTCCCTTCTCCTGCCTTCACTTCTTGTTGGACATGAAGTACCTAACCTCTGCCACCTGCTTCTCTTGCCAAGATGCTTCACCTCCCCAGGGGCCTAAAATCAACACAGATCTTGGAAAACATGAGCTAAAACAAATCCCCTCCTTGTAAGTTGTTTGTAATGTCACAAAATATGACTAACATAGGAGGGAGGTGGACTGTCTAGAAAATGACAAGCATGGCGGGGAGGCTCCTGCCTGCTTTTTAGGCTCCTGAAGAAGAATTGAATAAGTCAGTGAGGTCTGAAAGGCTAAGAAAATATCGAGAGGAGGAGCACTCCACCTGCTCCTATCCCAGCAGGATGGCCAACAGGCAGGACTTACCTTCCCTTTATGTATACAAAAGACCTCATGACCCGAAGCTCTTGCTTGGAGATGGTCAGGGCTATTCCCTACTGCTAGGAAGACTCTTGTAGCTCCAGGCCTTTTGGAGGAGTCCTTCTGAGGGATGGGGATTACTTTCTCCTTCCTCTTCCAAATGGAATGATCCTTAGGGATCATGAGGAATAGTCTTGTTAGAATGAACATTGTCCTATTCCTACACCTGGAACCTCTGCTTCCTGGTACGAAGCAGAAGACAAATCTCGTGGTTCAGGTGTCCTACCAGGTGTCCCTGCAGACCAGGGCTTGCTGTGTCCTTTATCTTCAAATCTTTTGTCTTTAGTTTCTAAGCATCCCTGACCAAGACACAAAGGCCATCAGAGCAGCAGCTTCCTTCCTTCCTTTCTTCTCTCCAGGAACCCACACTACATTCCCACTGCCCTGCATGCACCGTAACTATCGCTCAACTCCTATCTGCTTAAATTCCAGCTACTTCCATGACTCCTCCAGTGTTGTCACCTCCAGGAAGCCTTTCAGTATGCTGCCATACTTATATTCTTGGTGATTCCCCACTCTGTGCTTAGGAGCTTACTGTCTTATCATACTATTCTGAGTCCTGGGACAGTATCTGGTCCATCAGCCCAAGGTTAGATCTGCTACATCCCTTCCTTGATCTAAGACAGGTTGCAGAGCAGTTCTTTTCCTTTATTTATTTATTTTACTTTATTGCTGTGTTTCAGATTGAATACAGGGCCTCACATATGCTACACAGGAGAACTATCACTAAGCTACACTCCTATCCCAGAACAACCTTTGAATAAAGGGCAATTGCCTACTGACCAAACCCAGGACAGCAAAGGGAGCTATGAATCCTGCCATCTCCCTCATCTGTTTAACAGATCTTAACAAATCACATAAAGTTTTATCAATCATATAAATTAGATTTTTATGGAGTGTGCAGATCACCTACAAGACACCTGTAGATATGGCAACCACCAGGGAAACGTAAGGGCTAGTGAAACAGACTAGCGTCTGGATTCCACCTCCTCATCTTGCCTGGAAGCCAACACATGGGTGTCCAGAAAGATTTAAAAGGGAATATTTGGCATTGCAGGATGGGGCCTAGAACACTGTGGACTGACATCTCATGTTTACTCAGAACTGGATGATGTGTGGAACAAAATCTGACTCCTGAGCTTCCCTACCCAGGGAAACTCCCTAACCCTGAGCTTCATCTACACAGGGAAACCATGACGCCTGATTCTCAGGTCCATTAGGAGGGATGTTTTGTCTATTATGATGTACTATATGCATTTTATTAGTGTCAATGCTCAGATTCTAAGGCCTCTCAAGAGAATTTTTTGGGGAATTTGGGCATGTGTCCCTGGTGTGTTACTACTCTTCTGTAGAATATAAGTGGGTCTTCTGCCCGAAGACCTATGAGAAAGTCAAGAGTAGACCATGCCCTGGTTGAGCAGCCCTAGGCCACTCCCCATCTTCCCAAGATTCTGTTATCCCTACAAAATGGGGATTAACAATGGCCACTGAGAGGGTTTCAACAGAACAGAGCAACATAGGAAAGCCCATGGCATATCATTGACCCATGGGAGAAATCAAAACACTTTGGTTCCTTTTTTTTTTTCCATGTATAGGCTTCCTTTGCATTATGAGGATGTGACCTCCAATGATATAACAGATATGAATATGGCTTTCAGCTTAGGAACTATCATTTGTGTCACTTGTTCTAATGATCAGTAAGTGAAGAGAATGCACAAGAAGAAGAGAGGAGATTGATAGAGACACTGCACATCACTTTGAACAAGGTATCCTGGCTTCATGTGCTTATAGATAAGACACACTGAGGAGGACACAGCATTTCTTCTGTGAGGACTCACGGAAATCTTATCTACTCATGAGCAACACCTGACAAGACTCAGTGGCAAAATCATCTTCAAAACAATTCTACAGAATTCCTCAAAAGCCATGAGACTATGGATTGTGTCAGATTAGAAGAAATGAAAATAGGCACAAACGTGTCGTGAGTCTGCAGTGGAAAATGGCAAATTCTGAATAAGGCATTTAAAAATGTTACTAGGATCATATTAGTGCTAACTTTCTAGGTTTGATTGACATTCATCACCCAGAGAACCTCAAAACCCTCAACACTGTAGAGCTCCCCGGATCTGAAAACCCCTGGGTTCTCAGGAACTCAGGATCCAAAGGATATCAGAAGCCCTGGGGCCTCAGCAAATCAAGACTCTGATCCAGAGATCTCAGAACACTCGGAACTGAACACCATGGACTACCAGTACTTTAAGGTTATTAAGGAACACAGGCTTTGTGGGAACTCAGAACGCTTAGGGAATTTGTGCCTTCAGGATGTTAAAATCCTTAGAACATCAGAACCTTTAGGACTCCAGAATGTTTAGAATTGTCATGACCTCAGAAGCCTCAGGACAGTTGGGACATCAGAGATCTTCAGGGCTTCAGAGCCCCCAGGAATTCAGAACTGAAGACCCTAGACCCCTCAGAACATTCAGGGCGTTCCTGACATAAGAATCCTGAGGACCTTGCTACCCTCAGGATCAATCCTCAGGTCCCTCCTAGGTCTTCTGTAGATCCAGCCTGGTTTTGAGCTCTCAATTTTCATGTCTCTGCCTTCGTCAGGCTAAGGCCACCATCATGCACTCTCATACCCCACACACATGTTACCACAGCCAGCTATCATGGTCTCTCAGGCCTCTAAATGTGAGCATCTCTTTCACTTCACCCTGGCACAGGCCTCGTTTCAATACACTCCTCCCCTACACTCTTGCTGCACCTCCTCTGTTGGCCTCTGCCTCCTCATTGATGAGTTTCATCATGGCTACCCTATTCTCAAACTCCACCCAGGCCCTCTCAAGGAGGGACAGGCTTCAGAGCTTTTGGTGCTAGAGCCCCCAGGAAAGCAGAGACTGCATTGTCTTACTCCAAAACAATCAACAGTTGTCTGGAATACTGTTAGGGCATGCAGGACTTCAGAATATCAGACCATTCTGGCCCTCAGAACCCACTGTTCCCCAAGACCTGAGGACCTCAGGAATAGAGTCCAGAACCCATGTTTCCAAAGAAAGACATGGGTTTTTCTGATTGCCTGGTTCTGGAAAGGATGTGGTCATGCTATTGTGATGAAAGGCCCTTGAAACCTTCCCCTTTATCCCAACTGTCTTGTCATACAGAGGGGGAGACTGAGGCCCAGGGAGGGATAAGAGCCAGGCCAAATATTACAGAGAAAGAATTAGAGGCAGAGTTAGAGCTCAGGACACAGCAGCCCATTGTTGCCTGCAAGCACAAATCATTGTAGGACAGTATTTTAGGTGTTGCTTCCTTGGTCATATGACCTTGACATGAAACTGTTCACATAGAGCTGAAACCTTCATCTCACATAGACTTGAATTCTAAGACTGTCTCCACCACCTCATACTGTGAAGCTCTCAGCCAGCATTTGAGCCTCCGAGCTTCAGACCCACTGTTCTGAAGCAGCCAAGCACAGTGGCTCAATCCATCCAGCACAGTCAGGAGTCCCAACAGCCCCAGCATGGCTGCATAGCCGAAGAAAGCTGCCTGACTTTCTTCCCATTTCTTCCACATATGTCCTTTTTTTATAGGTTTAAAATAATGTCTTTATAGCATTATATATTAGAACACATTTACACGTTCATTGAACCTTGAATACCCACAAAACATTCTTTTCAGTGTGTGTTGTAAGCAATTATGTATATATTATAGTTAAATAAAATATGTAGACTTACACACACACACACACACACACACACACAAACACATACACACACACATATAACAACTATTCTGATGTATCAGAGACAGACCACATGCTTGATGAGTCATAAGACTATAATAGAAAGATGTCTGACTGTGGTTGTATCCTGACCATCATAACATTTACCAGATAATAGTCCTGTCATTAAGCAACATGGAATTATAGTCCTATGATTATCATAACCATTATTAAAAGATTTGTTTTCATGTGTATTTATGTGTATGTGAGTGTGTGTCCCATGTGAGCAGGTGCCTTAGGAGGCCAGAAGGAAATATTAGATAGACCCCCTAGAGGTGTAGCCATGTGTAATTGGGAGCTGCCTGATATGGGTGTTGGGAACCGAACTTCAGTCCCTGCAAAGGTAGTAAGTGTTAATCACTGAGCAGTGTTCCCAGTCTCATCATACTAGCTGGGAGCTGAGAATTCAAGGTGACTCTCACACAACTCCCTACCCTCAAGCCAGACACATCTCATGCTTGCTGTTCAAAATTCAGTAGTCAGCCTTCATCCTTAGTTCTTCCATAGCTATCCTGCCTGGCCATTCCAAAACTGAATGTGTCCATGATTAGATCCTGAACAAGTATCCATGACAGTCAGCAAATGTCCCTCCTCCTATGGGAATTTCCTTTAGATCAACTCCCAAGAGTGGGATTACCACACCAGAGGCCATGGACTCCTAATGACTCTTGATGTGGGTTATCAAATTGCTTTCCAAAGGGGATGCACCCAATTTACACACTGCCACCAGCTGTGTATGGATGCCACGGTAAAACCATGACTGTCTTAGCCCTGGGTGTGATAATTAGGTTTCTTAATTTGTGCTAAATTAATAGGTGTAAAATTGCATCTCATTTTAATTTGCTTTTCTTTGAGAGTTATGAAGGTTGAGCACTTTCTCTAATAAACATACACTTGGATGGCTTTGTTCATTTATTCATTTATTTAAAACTTTGCACGTTAACCCTATACCTCATGGCAGAGCTTGCAATGAGCCAAAGACAGAAATACAGAAAACCCAGTCCTTATTCCCCACGCAGGGAGGAAAGCTAACAGATGAGCAGACAGTCTCAAGACACTGGAGAGCCAGTGTTTGCGTATTGTGAGAGAAAAGAAGAGGGGTAGAAGGAGGTGAAGCAAGGAGAGCACCTGACTCAAGGCTGGAAGGAGGGTTTCTGATGTTTGGATCTGTGCCAACAATCTGGTGGATGTGATGGCAAGGACCTCAGACTGTTTGCTAGTTTTTTGTACTGACCTTGTATGTACATTATTCTTGTTTTAAATTTTATTTTTATTTTTATTTTTAAAATTATACGCATTTATGTCTGTCTATGTGTGGGTATTGCACATGGGTGTAGCTGCACTTGAAGCCCAGAAGAGGGCAGTAGATCCTCTAAAACTGGAGTTGAAGGAGGATTGTGAGCCACATAGGTGGTTGGAACTGAACTCAGGCCCTCTCCAAGAACAGTGCTCACTCTGAACAAGTGCATTTTGTGTGCCTGTGGCCGTTTGAATATGCTTGGCCCATGGAGTAGCATTATTAGGATGTGTGGCTTTGTTGAAGTAGGTGTGGCCTTGTTGGATGAAGTGTATCACTGTGGGGGTGGGCTTTGAAACCTTCCACCGAGACACCTTGGAGATTGTCTATTCCTGGTTCCCTTGGATAAAGATGTAGAACGCTCAGCTCCTCCTTGCCATGCCTGCCTGGAAGATGCCATACTCCTGACCTTGATGATAATGGACTGACCCTCTGAACCTCTAAGTCAGCCTCAATTAAATGTTGTCCTTTATAAGAGTTGCCTTGGTCATGGTGTCTGTTCACAGCAATGGAAACCCTAACTAAGACAGCCCTACTCTATTTTTGCGTTTGTTCACCTGTAAGTCTGTGGTTGGTATGCATTTGTGGTATGGTGGACCTGACTATTCTCTGAGAACGTAGCAGGCTGCTTTGGGCTACAGTTGTACTTAGCTTGAATCAATTTCAGCTCTGTGTGATGTGTGCTGTGGGCTCTGCAGTTCTGTGCAGAGGCCATCAAGCTGCAGCTCTTTCTTGTGGGTGAACTGTGGTCACTTGCATGGGGCTCCTCTCTGCAGAGGTGCTCTCTGTGCCCACTCTTTCTAGCCTATGGGTCCTGGACCAGCCAACATTGGAGTTGGTCTCCACCTCTGTCTGTAAGGGAAAAGAGGCTCACCCTGGCCTCTGCATGAGCTCTACTGACCTAGGCAGACTCTGTCATCTTTGACTTGCCAAGTCTCAGTGTCACCACAATAATGGATAAGCTCCATTTCTCTCCCTTTGGGCAGTCCTCACTGGGACAGGGAATCCTTAGAAATGAGTGGGACAGAAGGAACTTGGCCTTCCAAGAACTTGGAATAATTGATGGATCATAAGAATGGCCATCCATCAGGACAATCTCCTGAGGAAGAAGGAGAAGGCTGCCAGTTCTCCTCTGTGTGTGTGTGTGTGTGTGTGTGTGTGTGTGTATGTGTGTGTGTTACAGTGGCCTTCTGTCACCTGTGAAGGAAAGCCATTGTCCCCAAAAGTGGAAGAGGTGTGGAATGAAAGTGGCTTTGACAAAGGATTAGACACCCATCTGTACCCTTGCTGGACCTCCTCTTTCGAAAGCCTGAGTCACTGTGTTTTTCTACCTGACAAAGATCACCAGCACCAGACAGGAATATCACTTCACTTTCCTAATGCAGTACCACCCACTCCTGCTAGCTGGTTGAGGATGAGACATGGCTGTAATCTAGCACTGGAGATGCTGAGGCAGGAGGATAACAATTCAAGGCCATCCTGGGCCACATAGCATGTTCATTAAGATATGATGATGTCACACAGTGTACTCATTTAAAATGAATAGTTCAGTGTTTTGGAATGCGTTCTGAGATGGACAGCCATCAATGCAGACTAGCATTTAAAACAGTTTCATTGTTTCAGAGACAAGAGCCACCACCCTAGGCATCAATTTCTAATCTACCTTCTCCTCTTGTCCTAAGCAACCCAAATCTAATTTCTGCCTTCTATAAACTTTTCTGGTCTGGTATTTCTCAGAAATAGAATTGTTACTGTGCATTACTCAGTGGCTGGGTTGACTGACTTACTGTAGACTTTGCAAAGTTCGTTCACGTTGTAGTTTGGCTCAGCACTTAATCCTTTTTGAAGTGCAAATACTATTCCACTACATAGGTATACACCACATCTAGCTTCACCAACATTCCGGTTGCTTTTGCTTTCTGCCTATGTTCAATATTGTCACTATGTCAATAGTGCAGGTGTATGACTTTATTACTTTGTGTACTTGTGTATCTCTGAGCAGAATTGCTGCAAGTCATTGAGATTCTGTTTTACTTTCCAAGGAATGACTATCCTGTTTTCTAAAGTGCCTGCAGCATTTTTCATTCCCACCAGCAGGAAATAAAAGATCTTATTCCTCCATAACTTTACCAAAATTGGTTACTAAAGTGAAACAAAAAAACTGGTAGCTATCCTGGTAAAGCAGTGTCTCCTGATTTCAATCTGTGGATCTCTAATGACTAATTGTTAGCAGTGTGATATAGACTGTTTTTTTTTCTTCTTGTATATTTTTCATCTTTAGTTTCCACACATGGATGGCTCTGAAGTTTTGCCATCGCTGCTATTGGCAGTCTGCACACACACAAGCTGAATGCTAACGTATTCCCCGCAGTCACTCTCCCCCTGCTATGTCTTAGAAGTCGCCTGAATTCATCATCTAAAAGTTCACTGTTAGATCCTGATTCCCAAATCACACACTAGTGTACTTGGAAGTGGAACTTTGCAGAGTTTTTAGGCTTAAATGAACTCGTGAAAATGGCTCCTATGACAGCTTTAGCAGTCTTGTACAAAGAGGAAGTGACATCTGGGCTACCAGCCTATCCATCTCACCATGTGGTACCCTTGGCCATGTTCTGATGTAGCAGTAACACCCTCACCAGATGGTGAGCAGGTGCAGGTAGTCTTCAACACCTTGAACTGAATAAACCTATTTTTTTTACAAATGACTTTATCTCAGGCATTTTATTATAGCAATAGAAAATGGATTACAATAGAGAAAAAGCTTTTCCTTTTAGTAAAACTGAATACATTATCCTGCAGTATAGATCTACTATAATTTGATGGTTTGTGGGCTCTCCTGTATGGACCTATATTTAACTTGCTTTAGTGTTCACTATTGCAAGCTATGCTTCCATATAAACAAACCTGGACATGTGTCTGTATATGAGCATTGATAGCACAGCTTTTCTAGAAGTGAGCCTACTGGTTCAAAGGAATAAGGATTTCAAATTGTGGCATGACTCTATTCAATGAAGTCAATGGGGTTATAGCAATTTATACCACTAATAGATATGAGAGTGTAAAAGAGAGAGTCTACATTCTGATGGACTGAGCCTTCCCTGTTGGCAGTGCTTTCCCTTTCAGAAGGCTTTAGAAGCAGAGGGTGGACTAAATACTCTACTACTGAGCTATTTCCCCAGCTCCTAAGATCCCCATTGATAAGATCTCTTCCAGCTTGAGAGTTTGGGAGTCTATGAAACTGAATGCTTGCACCAGACAGCAAAGGGCTTCCCAGCTCCTTGTGCTGCCAGTCCGGGTTTGGTGGTATCTTTGAAATATAACCGGGATCCCTATATGCGCAGGAAACATAGCTTGACCGAAGAATATGGCTAAAAGCAAGAGCAACCTATGTGCAGCTTCCTGAGAAAGCCATGAAGTGTGTGTGCAGGGGAAGCAAGGGCTCATTCTCTACACAGTGTGAATACTTTATAAACTCCTCCCTCTCTACCTACCACCCTCCATATGCATGCGTCTGGTAGCTATTCCTCCAATATCTTTCCTCTCTCCTTTCCATTCTTTCCCTTTTATCCACTGAATGCTTTTCTTTGTTTTCTATTCCAGTGCAAACCTCCAGCCCATCCTTACCATGCCCCCAGCTTCCCACCAGCATCCAATTCTCCACTCTAACCAGGGCTCTGCTTAGAAGACAGGAAGAGCTGACTGCTGGGAGACACAATGGGAAAGAAATAATAGTCTTCCATTCTTTGGTGATGGAAACTGGGAATGTTTGCCTGTTAGTAATCTGTGCCCCAGGTCAGGGCAGGCGCAATTCTAAGAACAGATACTTATTTGTGGTTATGGAGGGGGTTAGAGGGTGGGCAGACGAACCCTGCAAAATTCCAACAACATAGAACTCTAAGCTAGCCAGTTGTCTTCAGTTATTACTGTTTGATTGATGGTAGCTCTGCTGT
The DNA here is from genome assembly GCA_019843815.1 of Montemys delectorum. NCBI lineage: Eukaryota > Metazoa > Chordata > Mammalia > Rodentia > Muridae > Montemys > Montemys delectorum. Next base: position 25,764 of record JADRCD010238311.1, read on the forward strand.
TTCTAGATGGCCTGGTCTGTGTGCAGACAGAGCTGGCTCTGTAAAATCTTGCCACTGATTGACTTTACTTTTGAATAAAGATCCTATACTTATTTGTCTTAAGTTTTATTTTTAAGGGGCTGTGAATGTTAGTGTTCATGTAATCTAGAAGCAGGCTTAGGGTCCCTCTGAGCTGGTGTTACAGGCATTTTGTGAGCTACCCAGTGTGGGTGCTGGGATATGAAGGGGTCTGAATTCCAGTCCTCTATAGAGGAGTAGACTCTCTTAAGAGCTGAGTCATGCCCTAAGCCCCAAGATGTTGCTCTTACACAGACCCAGAGAGACAAAGCAAGATTTGCCCAAGGCTGCACAAAAGTCAGTTGTTCAAACAGGAGTGAATCTCTATTCGGATGCAGCTATAGAACTCATTGGACAAAATAAAAAATGTAAGGCTCAACAGTGATTCAGAATTTCCAGACAGCTACAAGGGAACTTAAATACAAGTACATGTTCCTCTAAGTTTAAGGCCCCATGGCTAGCCAGGTGACTACTCTATGGAAGCCGACCATGAGGTTAGAGGCCCAGCCGTGATGATCTGTCCTTCTTTCATAGCTCTGCTTTGGCAAAATCTGGGAGGGAGAATAGATGACAGGCGAGGGTTGCTCAGTATCAACCAGGTGCATGGACAACATGATCCAGTCCTCAAACCTTGCTGATCATCTGGGGAGCTGGGCAATGTTCCCATGTTGGGGCTGCTCTCAAACAAACTAGGTCAACATCGCCACAGGCAGGATAAAGGCATCAGTGTTATTTTTTTAAAGCTTCCCATGTGACTCCAATATGAAACCAAATTTGAGAAGCTCGAATCCCAGAGGCATAAACTTGAAAGAAAGGCATCATGAGTGTGGAGACTTCGAGGTTCTGGCAGCCAGTCCCTAATCCCATCCCAGGAGCAGAGGATCAGACCAAGTGCAACCTAATTACTGTCTCCTGTTGTTAATGCTGGCACAGCCCGTACCCCGGAGATGGCTGAATACATAAATAAATAGGCTTGAGCCCTTCTTAGCTTATTCAGGCTTCCCTGATAAATATGTATTTCTGGAAATTTCTAAGAAATGTAATATTCTGTGTCTCTTTAGAGTGGTTCTGGTCTATTGGGAAAAGAAATGTTGAAGAGGTTCATCAGAGGGGCCCTCCCTCTAGGCTTAGCAGTATGAGAGGTTCTAACTATAGCCTGACCTACAGCCCCTTACCATGACAGAGAAGCCCTTAGAGTGGTAGTTCTCAACCTGGGGGGTCCAGGGTTTTCTAAAATCATCAGAAAACACAGATATCTACATTATAATTGCTAACAGTAGCAAAATTACAGTTATGAAGTAGCGATGAAAACAATCTTATGGTTGGGGAGGTCACCACAGCATTAGGAACTGTATTAAAGGGTTATAAACATTATGAAGGTTGAGAAACACAGAGGGATTTTACCACTAACCTGCCTAACAAATATGCCTTTGAGAGGCAGGAGCACCCCTCTGTGACCTCCTTCAATCCCAGGCTCTGTGTGGCCAGAGCTGTGTCTGTTTCAAGCCCTAGCTGTCAGCCCAGCTTTGTGACCCTAGGGAAAGAATCCCACTTTCTGAACTATGGTACCCTCTGCTCTTGTGGCCTATGTACCTTTTTAAGTTAGCCCACTCTTTGAATAACTCAGACTTTTAGAAAGTTCTTCCTGACTGCACCGATCCCCATCCCCCCGCCCCCCCCCCCACACGCACCTATCAGTGTTTTGTCTTAGCTGACCCCAGAGAGGAGCTTGCTGTGACTTTAGTTTGTCCCCAGGCCTGAGCCAGGAATTTAATCCCTGAAGTCTTGTGTTATGAAGAGAATGGAAATTTAATCCTACTGTGTGGCTTGAAGTGGACTTTTGAGAAAAGTGTACTGTGAATCCAAATAAACCTCTTTTCATTAGTCTCTTTTTATTTTGTGATTGTAATGAAAAACAGACTATTACACACACACACACACACACACACACACACACACACACACACAGAGAGAGAGAGAGAGAGAGAGAGAGAGAGAGAGAGAGAGAGAGAGAGAGAGAGATGAGTCTCTATCATCCCCTGCAAGGGATAGTTTTACCTACCCTCCAAGTCCTGCTGGCTTCAAGTTTGACACAGTATAATCTCCTAAAAGCATCTTTCAAAAGAGCTTGCATCTAGAGAAACTGGCTAAAAAATTTGATCCATAGACTCTTTCAGACATGATTATAAAAACTTAATTTGCATAAACATCATAATTTTATTTTATATTTTTGCTGATAGCATAATAAAAGAGAGAGAAGACTGTGAAGTGATCCGTGTAGAAAGGCTGCAGACATCACCGCCTGCTCCCATCACCTCTGCAATGAATCGTTTATTGCCAAAACCTAAGGAGGAATAAGGATGTGGTGGAAGGCTCATCCATCTTTCACAGTCTATGATTAGACACGCCCTGTCAGCCAGCATCCCCACAAACGCTGATTGCAAGTGTCTGGTGGGACAGGGGCTGACTGACTTCAGCAGCCTGGAAGTGCATGCTTCCAAGGAGGGGCAGGGAAGATTGACACTGGTTACTCTGATGTCCTGGGGGCTGTGGGTATTGGGGCATCCATAGCTAGAGAAGATGGCTCTCTTGGAATGAGAGCTTCACTTCATCCAGAGACCCTGTCTCATCACAGAAACACTAGAAAAGAGAGAAGCATTGTGTCTAAATATTCTTGACCTTGTAGATAGATATGTCAAGACCGTGCAGGAATCAGACCTAATGTCTGCTGCTGGAGCTTTACTTTGACCTGGGAATGAGCAGCAAGTACTGCTCAGGATCCCCATATTAGCCAGTCGCCCTGTGGTATGTGTGTAAGCTATCTCAACACTGGGTAGTAGACAGCAATAATAAAATATACTTGGTTCTGAATGTGATACAGGTAGACCCCACATTACTCAAGGAAAGTCCCTTCCAATGGCAGCAACTCACAGGAAGTTTGTGTGAAGCTAGTATGTCCATGACAGCCATCCTCTGCCCTCTATGAGGTCTCTCTATGGGAGCACCCCTTGGTTATACTTTTCAAGAAGTGGAGGTCAATTTCAAGGAGTGTTAATGGCTTTGCAAAGGCAAGTTTGAGCTAGTTTAACCTCACATTTAGCACACTATATTGGCAAATATAAGTTACACTGTAAAACTTCATGTGGATGAGGATAACATCAAGGAAGTAGAGTGTACTGGCAACTCTCAATTCCCTTCTTGTGAATCCTGTAGCAGCTGCCCAGTCAGTCCCCTAACTTCCTGGATGAGCCATGCCACTGAATGGCTCTGTTTTGCCTTTTAGTAGAAGAGGGAGAATAAATAGAGTCTGAGGGATTGGACTGAAATTTAATATGATAAATGGATTTCTGCCAAAAGGGATCCGGTTGGTTCAGTGAAGACTGCTATCCTTGTCATTGGGGGGGGGGGGGGGGGGGTGGTGTAATGAGAGTGGAATGTAATGACTACCCAGCAGAGTTCTGAGCTTTGAGAGGTAGGGAATGGGGAGAACTTAGAGACTTACAGCTCTTGGATTCCTGGCACATTCCTAGAATACATTGGAAATATGGGGAGAGAACCTAGAGGCTAGAATTCTAGATAGCAAGGACAGGAAGAAGCAGCACCATGATCATGCTGATTCATTGATCATCCCCCACAGTGAATTCCCCACCTAGAAATCACCACTTAACAATTATCAATCCCTTTACCCAGGGCAGTAATTCTTTAAGTGAGATTGATTGATCCTTCAGTGGCTCCCATCTTCCTCTTAGCCAGTCCCAAACCTCAGCTGTCTCTATGTTGAAATGGCTTAGATCATACTGCCTTCTATGCCAATGTTCTCACTCCTTGGGCTACAGTCACAAAAGAACATCATTCCATAGGACCTAGCCCTTTTTCTGTTAAAATCATGTGCATATTTTAGATTCCTTGTATGCTTATTTTCCAGGCCAGAAGAACTCTCACTCAACCTTCAAAGCACAAAAGAGATGGACAGTAAGATTGTAGAATTTACAGGGACTCAGATTCCAAGAACCATTAAAAGCAACACGAAAGAGTTGACAATGCTGGATACTGGTGGCACATACTTTTAATCTCAGCACTTGGGAGACAGAAATAGGTGGATTTCTGAGTTCGAGGCCAGCCTGGTCTATAGAGTGAGGTCCAGGACAGCCAGGGCTACACAGAGAAACCCTGTCTCAAAACAAAAACAAAAACAAAAACAAAAACAAAAACAAAAACAAAAAAAGAGCTGACAATGACAGCAAACTCTATTTTTCATCAAGTGCCTAGTTCCTACCAGACCAGTCTAAGAGCTCACAAGATCCCATGAGGAAGGCACTAATTTCTTTTCATTTCTTAGGTAGGGATACTGAGATTCAGAGGCACGGAGTAACTCGCCACATCTAAGTACAAGGCACATGCATTTCTGCCCCTCTTCCTCTGCTGTCTGCCTCACCTATGTGTGTGCCAATAATTTTCCATCTCCACACTAATTACTCTTTCTTTACCTTCTCACTTGACTGACTCTTGGCAGTTTTCTCCCCCACATGGAGAAAATATTCATGGTGTCTTTACTCACTCCAAAATATTCACTGGGCGTTCTTCTTTTCTGTGTGCAAGTTCTCTCCTAGTTATCTCTGATTTCATTATCAAGTATTGATCAGGTTCCATGCAAGAGCTTAACAGAAGCTTGATGGGTGGTTATATGGATGGTAAATGGGTTAATTGATGGTGGAAAGATCAAAGATAATGATGGATATATAGATGGATGGGTGGAAGGAAGGATAGATGATGAGTGGGTGGGCAGATGAATGGATGGATTAATGATGGGTGGTGTAGTGGCTATTCCTGGTTGTCAACTTGACTACGTCTGAAATGAATTACACTCCAGAATTAGAAGGCTCACCTGTGGCCCTAATCTGGAGGCTGAGAGATACAAGTTTCTGACCTGAATCTTGGCATAGAGACCTTGAGGAATAGTGGCTACGAATCCCACAGGATTAACATAGAAAGCTCTATGAGTTCAAGGTCACCCAGGGTTAAAGGTGTGGTGGCACACACCTTTAACCTGGGCCACACTTTTTGCTGGAGACGTATATAAGGACATTGAAAGAAGGAAAGCTCTCTCTGCTTCGCCTGCTTGCCTTGTGGGACTGAGCAATTGCTGGATCCTTGGACTTCCATTCACAGCTGCTGCCTCGACTGTTGTTGGAAGTTGATTGTTGGGAGTTAGACTACAAACTGTAAGTCATCAATAAATCCCTTTACTACATAGAGACTAAGTTCTGTCACTCTAGAGAACCCTGACTAAGACAGGTGGTAATGGATACGTGAATAATCAGAAGGTGAATATATGGATGGAGAAGGATGGATGGATAGACAACTTTGTGGAATTCTGGTCTGTTTACACTGATTGGAAAATCAAGTTTTAATGCCTAGGGAACTCCATATAGTCCCAGTCCAGGCCCTAGTGGATTTTTGTTCTGTTCCAAGAATAGACACAATTGCTCTACCCATCTCCAAGTTCCCACAGAGGCCGTTTGTCTTAAGTGTTGAGGGCAGCTCTGCAGTGGTACAATTAGTTCTCGTTAGCAGCCACTGTAACTGGACTGTAATTTCCAGGCTGTTGGATGGTAATTGCACATGAACAGCTCGGTGAGGCTCTGCACCTGTAATGACAAGCAGAGCTTCTTCCCCTCTCCAAACACTGCTCCGAATGCCAACAAGCAGGTGAGCTCCTGATGCCATATTAGCACGCAGTGATCTTCATTACTAAATGACTCCAGGGCTGTCCAAATGAGGAGAGCAATTAGGCCGACCAGGGGAAGACAAAGCAGCCTTTGATGAGCATAATGATGACACAGGCAGAATCGCTCTGGCCTGGGGCAGAGTATAAAACCAGAGCCCAGGACTCAACAGTGGTGTAAATCAGCTACTCTCCCCTCCTGGGCCCCTCTCCGGATCACCTGGGCATCCATCATCACTCCCAGGGCCTCTGTGGACACAGAGAAAAAACAACCAGTATTGCTATGTAATCAGAAGAAAGTGTATATTTAGAACTCTTTACTGAAATCAGCAGTTATGGGATGGACTCTTTCCAAGAAAAATGTTAGCTGTTCAAAGGGAGTTAAAGAACTGAAAATTATTCGCTTAAAAGTGAGTGTTGGTTAGTGTGGTAGTGAGAAGTTCCTGTGATCTAGTTTTACTTCTTCTAATCAGCAAGTGCCACAACTTTTTGACCAGACAGCAGGGACAGCCATGACTCCATGCCCATGCAGCTCCAACTTCCTGGAGTGTCCTCTACCTCACCTTTCCTACCTGCCTCCACTGTGAAGAACCTTACCAGAGTTGCATTGTCCATCTTTCAGAGAAGTTTCTTTAAATACAGGATGTTTACAAGGAGGCAAAATATTCTGTCCTGCAGGGACACTCACTAAGCTCAGGAAGTAGACAATTCAATTGCTGCTGGAAGTTCCCCAAACTGACCAGATTCACTAGTTCCTGTCTCTCCCCAAGCATATAAATAAACTTTAAAGATTGCTATGAGACACTCTCAAATGAGATGAGTTGCCTATAAGAGACTCAGACAATCTAAATTTCCTAAAAGAGACTCTTGAGCTGTCTGTAAGCTGTGCCTTGAGCTTTGGACTCCCAGCTTCCCTGAGCTGTCACCAGTGCTAGAAGGACTTAGATGATGCAGCTGTCTTGAGTCACTTCTGCTCTTGTAAGTAATCCTCCATCCACTCCTGTGAATAACCCCAACAAAACTCACCAGTTCAACCAAGTTGAACTTGAGTGGTATCTGTACTTTGATCTGTTGTCAGTTCCCTATCTGGGATGAGTAGACAATTGTTCACATATTCCTAGGAAGAGTGTCATACGGCAGTCACCCACTGTCCTATGTCCTAACTGGTCCCTCATGCCCCTAACTCTGTCACCGTGCCTGTTTCACTCAGTCTTCTGCATTATATCCCTTTGCTCACCACTCTGCAGTTCTGGATTCACATGGATGCCTTCTCTACCAGGCTGTGATGTATGTCTGTGTCTCTAGCACCCAAAAGTTTGAGCTTTTTCAGAGAAAAAGTCATAAATAATGTCATGCCCTATTTTTATTAATAAAGCTTTACTGAGAAACAGCCACAGTCATTTGCTGGCCTCCTGTCTACAACTGGCTTCATAGCCCAAAAGCCAGAGTTCAGTGGCCAGACAGAATCACGTGAGCTGCACATCATGAAGCATTTTCTGCCTGGTTATTTACTGGACAAACTTACTACATCTGGTTCCAGGTGAAAGAGGCCCACAATGTCTCCCAGGTAAAATCTCATGGTTTAGGTTAGATGTAATATTGGACAATGGTGAAAATGGTTTTCCAGATCACACAGCTGGATCTAGTCAGAGCTGGTGACAGATCCTCGGTGTGACAGCCCTTATAAATAAATGTGTTATCTTCCAGGGCCAGGGAGTGGTGCAGTACATTCCCCTTGACTTCAGGCTATGTCTCAGATTCAACTTGTCTTTGACAAAACTCGGAGTTAAAATTCAATTATGAGATCCAACCCCTGGCTGTCCAATTCTAGGCTCAGCTGCCTCCCTCTTATTCCCACTTGCTTGAGTGATAGGTGGTGGCTTTGTGAATGGAACCACCTTGAAGTCCCCACTGGTTTCATGGAGGCACATCCTGCCTACCCCAGGGAGCCCATCTGCTACTTCCTATTAACACATGGGCATTACCTGCTCTTGTTCCTCAGCTCTGCCAACCTCCAACCCTTGTACCTCAGTTACCTGCAGCCTTCTTGGATCCCCCTCTTTTGGAGACCTTGGCCTCTCCCATGTTTAATAGTACACACACACATACTTCTTCCCTGGGTGAGACCTCTTTATACCCTAGTCCTCTATACCTGAGGCTGTGCCTTGACATTAGTGTGTTTCAGCATATTCATGACTATGTGACACCTAGGAAGGTCCATGTGCTCACTGCACGTGGGCTTTAGGAAAAGTAAGGTTCTAGTAATATGTGTGTACACATTTACTTATCTCTATACATATCTGCATATGTGTAAGCCTTGTGTGGCTATGTGAGTGAATTGTAGGCACATACTTTTAGCTAGGCATATGAGCAGACACAGGTGAGACTAGAATGTCCTCATGTTTTATGTCACATGCTTGTGCCTGGATGTGATCAGGAGTGCCAAAGGGAAAGGGCTTGGTGGAACAAGTGTTTGCTACACAAGGGTGGGGATCTGAGTTCAGATGCCAAGTCAACATAAAAAGCTGGGTGTAGCTATGTGTGCCTTCAACCCCTGTGCTGAGAGGCAGAGACTGGTGGATCACTGAGGCTTACTGTGCAATCATTCTAACCAATCTGTATCTCAAAAGAAACAAGGTAGATGATGAGTGATTGAACACTCCACATCAAACCCTGGCTTTCAAGGGTACACAGGATGGTGTGTGTTCCTCCTCAGATTACACAGGCACACACATGTACACACTTCAAGTCATTTTATCTGATAGTCCAGATGGGGTGTCTCTATTGTCACAACCATTTGTTGTAACCATTTCTCAGGAGTTAACATGACAGCAATGTGCCTCCTGTCTTCAGAACTCCTGGTGCAATCCAGAGCTCCTTCAGTATCCTTAGGGAAGGCATCACACATCACTTAGAGGCAATAACGGTAGCTTCGTAGAAATGTTATCTAGAGCACAGAGGGTCAAAGAGTTCAGGTCACATAGCAAGTTGACCAATGAACTTCAGTAGAGGAGACCCAGTCTAGTGATTTTTATGCACCTGCTGTTTCTGGTTACCTGGGATGTGGTCAGAAATCAAGGCTAATATAGATATGGGATCTATTTGTTTTCCCATTTAAAAAAATTTTTTTGGTTTATGGGTGGGTAAGGGTCATATGCTGTATGTATTTGTCAGCATGTGAGTGCCTGTTCACATGTATGCCTGTGTGTGGAGGCCACAGGGTGATGTTCAGTATCTTTCCTCATTCACTCTCTACCATGTTTGTTGAGACAGGGTCTATCAGTAAACCTGAAGCTTATCCATTTGGATAGGCTGGCAAGCCAATAAGCTTCAAAAACCAACCTGTCTCTGTCTTCTAAGCATTGGGATTACACACATGCACCACTGTGCCAAGATTTCTGTGTTGGTTCTAGGGATCCAGATTCAGGTTCTAGCAAGCTCTTGGCTGGCTGGTCTTTCTTGTCAGTCCTGAATTGCTCACCTTGTTATTACCTTGTTCTTGAGTTGTTAGTGTTCTATGTTGGAAGTGTAGTACTTTTGTCATATTTATTAATGGTGTATTTAGAATAACAGAGGTTTTTACTGTATATGAAGTATATGAAGTATTAGGTTTTTCATTTGTTTGTTTATGGTTTTTTTGTTCTGTGGACCATACTTCTTATAAGCCTAAAACTGAAAATTTCTCCCCTGTTTCTGTTAAAAGAATTTTTAGTTTTATTTCTGTATTCAAGAATATAATCCATTCTGAATTGATTTGTATTCCTTTGTGTCTATTTGTATGCCAACATTAGCCTGATTTTACTTTATCTAGATAGAAGATTAAGAGTCAGAGAGTACACATTCAACTTTTTCAAAATTATTTTAGCTTAATCCTTCATATTTCCATTTAGTTTTTAAAACCAGTTTTCAATTGTAAAAAAAAAAAATCCCTTCTGGAATAATGATTAGGATTGAACTAGATCTGTAGAGAATCTACAGAGTCTGTAGAGATCTTGTGTAATGTATGGTTGCATCACATATCAATAAAAAACCTATGGCCTATACGAAAGGGTGGAATAGAGGTGGGACATCCAGTAGGCAGAAGGGATTCTGGGATAAAGCCAAGTGTGGGAAGATTGGGCCCCAGACAAAAAGGAAGATGGTTATATGTAACTAAGGACCAGGTGAACAGACACATGGCAGAACTTAGAATAGAATAATAAGATTATTAAATTATAAATGCGTTGGGAAACATGCCTAGCTATGTGGCCTAGATATTTATAAATGTATTTGAGTCTCTGAGTCATTATTTTCAGGAGTTTGGGGCTGGAAGGAAAAACATGTGCTTTCAGAAAACTCCCTACTACATGGGTCTATTGATCAAATTGGAGAGAATGAATAATTTAATAAAACTGAGCTTTCCTATCTACAAACATGGTATGTAACTCTATTTATGTGTAGCATCATTAAACTTAGCAATGTGTGAAGTTGTATATTTTTTAATTCAATGTACTATTGAAATGGAATTTTGAATTTTTTTTTCAACTTGAGCCAGTATACAGAAATACAATACACTTTGTGAATTTGAATGAATATCTGCCAAAGAAATGTATCATTGCTATTTGGTCTATTTATACTTAGTGTAATTTTAAATTTTTTATTGATTCTTGGTGAATTTCACATCCTGTAGCCCAGGTCCATTCATCTTCTCATCCCTTCATATTCTTCCTCTGCACCTTCAACCTCCCCCCAAAGAAAAAATACACAGACAAACAAAACATAATAAAGAAACAGAACATATAAAGTATCTCATTGTGAAAGTTGTGGTGTGTGCCGGTGTGTCCCAGTGTGTCCCAGTATACCTCATAGTGTGCCCCTCTGTCCACACAAATTCACTTGGAAATGTTCATTGCAATGAGTCATTGGTCTGCCAAGATCTCTGGCTTCTGTGGCACCATCAATATTGCGTCTGCGTCTGTAGCTGGACTCCTCCTAGTTATCCTGTTGTTGCCTTGTGTTATGGAGATCCTGAAACTTTAAATCAGCAAACCTGGCTCTTTCACATGTGCTAGCAGTTCACAAATGATGTAGTTTTGGGGGCAGGGCAATTCAAAGTTCTGGATCTGGGCCTTTGCTAATTCTCCCTTGACTACACCACCAGAATGAGCTCTCCAGCAACTGCTCCAGCCAGGCCACCCAATGTCACCATCAGCAGGAGGAAGGGTTATCTCTCCTGTTCTCATGCCCTTAGAGCATTTGCCCACACTCATGCCTGCAGAGTCAGCTCTACCTCCAGAGGTGGGTGGGCCTCTGTGTGTCTACAGCCTGCTGGAGCCCTGTCGAGGCATGGGGGCCCACTCTCCCAAGAGTTTCAGCCTGTAAGGGGCTGGAATAGCTCTCCTGCTCTCATGACCTTGGGACTGGCTTTCATATGACTTCACTATCGTGGCCAGCTCCATGGTGTTGCCCAGGCGAGATACGAGATACAGGGCCCATTTTCCCTCCTGAGTGCTGCAAGAGTGAGAGGCAGGGCTAGCTCTTCCTCTCACACTCATGATACAGGGCTAGCTCTCCCTACCACCACAGGTGATGAGGTGCAAGGGGGTAGAGGGCATCACTCCCTTGTCTACTCCACCTGACAGCAAATGAGTGGCAGGGGCTTCTCTCCCCCACTTATCTCCCTGGGAGCTGGCTCATCTTTACCATCACCACCAGGACCAGCTCTGCTGTGCTGTCCAGGAGAGGTGCAGGGCCCATTCTCCCACTCTAATGACCCTGATGCCAGCTCTCCTGACTGCCTGAGGAGTGGAGGAGTGAGGGGTAAGGGCTGAGGGGTGAGGGGAGGAGTTTCATCACCTCCACACCTGTGTCACCCATACTCATGTCCTCAGAGCAGGCTTACCCATACCCCTGCCACCAGGGCCAGCTCCATTGCGTTGGCTGGGCAAGGCACAGGGAGCACTCTTCTAGGTGCTGCCACTGGTAAGATGTGGGGCCAGCCCCTATTGAGGGGTGGGGTCACCCACTCATCTCAAAAAACTTAATCCAGAATTGTTCCAGTCTAAAGGAAATGCAGGGACAAAGAGTGGAGCAGAGATCAAAAGAAAGGCCATCCAGAGACCGCCCCACCTGGTATAGCTGTCCTATGAGAGGTTCTGCCAGCACCTGACCAATATAGATGCAGATACATCAGACTGAGCCCTGGGACTCCAATGGAAAACTTAGGGAAAGAACTGAAGGAGCTGAAGCGGATGACAACCCTATAGAAAGAACAACAATATCAACCAACCAGACCTTCCCAGAGCTCCCAGGGACTAAACCACCAACCAAAGAGTTCACATGTAGGAATCCATGGCTCCAGCTGCATATGTAGCAGAGGATGGCCTTATCTGGCATCAATGGGAGGGAGGCCTTTGATCTTGTGAAGGCTTGATGCCCCAGCATAAGGGAATGCTAGGGCAGTGAGGCAGGAGTGGGTGGGTGGGCGAGTGATCACTCTCAAAGAGGCAGGGGAAGGGGGGATAGGATAGAGGTTTGTGGAGCTGGAAACTGGGAAGGGGGACCACATTTGAATAAAATAACCAATTTTTTTAAAAAAGGGGGAAAAAAGGATGTGAAGCAAGCTCTCCAGGGTACTGCAGCTACTAAGGAGTGGGACCAGTTCTGCATAGTCCTAGCACATCCACATGTCCCTGACAGCTTCCCAGATCAGGGATGTCCTTGTGTTCTCTAGTGAGAATGTGAGCCACAGACACTGACATCTACCTCTGACTTTGCATAGACATGGACCTAGACATGGCACTCAGCAGCAGCACTGGTTGGGACTTCACCATGGTCTCAGATGGAGGCTATTCCTCCCCACCCTCAAGTCTCCAGTTCCATCTCTCTTTATAGTGGTCAAACCATTCCACTTCTCTTGCTCTTCCATCTGTCCACCACCTACTTGCACATTGCAGTGCCTCCTGTTGTAGGGTGGAGGCGCTATGCAGTTGGAGGGCCTCTGGGTGACTTTCTCTGAGTAAGCCACGTGGGGTGAAGACAAGTGGGCCTCTATAGCTCTACCCATGTGGTGGCAGGGGAGATCTGTGAGCATCTGTGGCCTGGCAGCAGATGGGCCTCTATGTGTCTACAGCCTGCTCAAGCCCTGGAGCAGAGGCAGGCAGATCTCTGGGCCCAGAGGTCTGCAGGTCTCTGACTGTCTTCCTCCTCCTGATTTTGTGCTCTGTGGTGGTAGGCAGGACTCTGTGTGTCTATGGCCACCCTGTGCCATGCTGCAGAGGGCAGGTCTGTGGGTGTCTTTCCACACCAGTGCCACGTGGCATGGCAGTCCACAGGCCTTTACTTAGTGTAATTTTGGCATGGTTAGATTTAAGTCTACAGTTGTTTTTCCTTTCCAGATGTCAGCGTGGGGTATCTTCGTCAATCAGACTTCAGGCTATTTTTTGAGTCAGAGTCTCTCACTGAACAAAGAGCTCACCAATTTGTCTAGGCTAGTTGACCAATGAATCCTTGAGTGTCCCCCATTGTCTATCTCCTGAGTTATAGATGTGTACCACCAGGACAGGTGCTCTATGTGGAACCTGGGGATCAGAAGTCACGTTGTCCTGTTTGAGTAGCAGGCACATTACCAACTGACCCATTGCTCCAGCCCCTGAAACTATATCTTCCCCTTTCCTACCCTTGTATCTTGCAGTTCAGAGCCCATTTTCTCATGTTCCGTGAGTTTGATTATACATGTACATGAAGTCTGGGCTTGAATTATCTTACACATATTTTCTAGGATGCTTTTACTAAATATAGAAATTAGAACTGTCTGGGTTAAGAGTTATTTTTAGTCCTTATTTTTCATTAAATCACTTTAAAGATGTTAGTGCCAGTGCTGGAGAAATGGTTCAACTGGTGAATAGTGTGTACTGCGTTGACAACTACCTGTACCTCCTGCTCGAGGGGGACCTAATGTCTGTGGTCTTCATAGTCACCTGGATTCATAGGCATGTATCCTCCCACATACACATAATTAAACAAGATTAATAATAAATACTATTTTTAAGAATGACATTAGTCAAAAAAATTTAAAAAAATTTAAAAAAGAGAATAACATTAGTCAAAAAAAAAAAAGAATGACATTAGTTTTCGTTTCATGGCTTCCACTATTTCTGAGAGTAGTGGTAATTTTTGTCATTGGACATCATATATAATATCTTTTTTCCTTATAAATATTTCTGGAAAATCTCTGTATGTTTTGGAGCTGTGTGTCTATATTTATCCTTCCAAATTTGGGGGGATTTTAACAACTTATTTCTTCTAACTTTATTTCTGACCTATTTTGCTTATTATCTTGATCTACTATATATATATATATATATATGCATATACATTATATACATATATATAATATATATGTATGCATGTGTATATATATAGGCACATACATGATATATACATATATAATATATATGTATGCATGTGTACATATATAGGCATATACATGATATATGCATATATAATATATATGTATGCATGTGTACATATATAGGCATATATACATATGTATACATATATTTACCAATTCTGATATAATTAGTTATTCTGACCTATATTGTCTTGGTAGAGTGCCTGCTCCATGAGCTAAGCTACCTGACAGTGTTGTATGAGCTTCCTAAGATCTGCTCATTTTTCTTCAGTCTTGTTCCTGTCTGCTCACTAAAGATTGGCCCATGTCTGGTGATCTATCTTCACACTCCTTTATTCTTTCTGCTGTCATCTCTAATCTGGTATTAGACGCATCCAGTACATTTTTTATTTTAATTACTCTAAATCTCATTTCCAAAATTTCCAATGGGTTCCCATTTCTCTGTTGAGATGCCCTGTCTCTGGACTCAATACAACTATATTTTCTTCTAGATTTCTACTCTATGTATATAGCTGCTTTAAGCTCAGAGAAAAAAAAATGGCATTCCCCTTTAGAGTCTATGAGCTGCTCTCACTGCTGGGTTGAGAAAAACCTCTAGGGCTGCTGAGATGGCTCCATGGTAAAAGGAGCTTGCTGCCAAACTAGACAACTTGAGTTCAATTCCTCAGGCCTACTAGGTGGAAGAAAAGAACTGATTCCTCAAAGTTGTCCTCTGACTACCACATGTGTACTATGGCATGCATATGCACATGCACACAGACACTAAATACATACATACATACATACATACATACATACATGATTTTCTTTTTCCTTTTTCTTTTTTTTTAAAAGAAAATCCTTAACTTTCATCCACCAGGCCGCTGTATTGAATTCATATGTACAGCTATTAAAGCTGATGGAACATAGACTTTGTCCAGCATCCAGTCAAGTGACTATGAGAGTACCCAGCAGAGAGCATCCCCTGAGAGAGGCTTGCAGCCTGCTTATGATGGGCGAGTACAGATCACGGCAGCCCAGGCTGCTGTGGCTTCTCCTCTGGGTGACATTAAAGCAGCAGAGAGCTCTAGTCTCAGGGTCTGAGGCTCCAAATTGCTCCTGCCATCTCAGACTAGGCAAGGAAATGTCTCTCAGCTGAAAACCACTTTTGCTGGTTATGATAATGATTTTGAGTGTTTCTTCACATGTCTGTATCGATTCCCAGACTTCTTGTTTTATTGTACAATAACAGGCCCCAGTACACGGAATATATTATTGCACAAATGTAGAAAAATCTCTTTCTAGGGAATTATCTGCAATCCAAGTGCTGCGTCCTGCTCAGGTCTCCAGCCTAAAAAACAAAGGCAGCAAGCGGCCAGAATAGCATCTGGGTTCTCTGTCTTTGTCATTGGTGTATCGGGGTCCAAATGGACCACAAATGAGGCCTGGTTTCATATCTAACCACAACGGAACTAGTGCTGAGTCCTGGGGAGAAAACAGTGAGCTTCCAAGCTGATTGAAGCCAAGGCATTTTCCTCTTCATGACAGCCTTCAAGGGGACTCATCTGTCTCTAGCCACCCCCACTGTGGCAGCCACTAGGGAAGGTCCCTAATTGTGTTCTCGGTGAAAACTCAAATCCCCTCGCCCAGCACAACTGAATGACTGAGTAATGGCTTCATAAACGTCCATCTGATTAGCCTGATCCCAATGGGAGTAATACACAGGTGGCCAGTGTGTGCTGGGCCCACGAGCAAGGATGTTCATCCATCTCTGTCACCAGATGTGCCCACCTGCATTTGTCAGGCTCTGACAGGAACAGCTAGTCAGGGGTAGAGGGAAAAACAACGGGGCTGGGGCTTTTTGTTCTGTGCCAGCTTCCCTCCTGCCAACTTCCTACAAGAGTCAGGCTCCACAGAATGAAGTGGGTGACTTCAACAGAGGGAAGAGAGATGAGTTTCAGAAGACCAAGGAGGGGCGTGGAAGCCTGAGAATAATGAAGAATCCATGTTGGAAGAGAGACAGTATTGAAGGCTTTGAAAATAGATGTTTTGACTTGTACTACAGGGTGCAATTGCCTTTGCATATCATTTCTGGGCTATGGCATAAGCAGCCCATGATCTCTCTTTCCTGGACACCGTGGCAAGGAAATGCGAAGAGGGAAGGAGCAACAAGATGCCCTATCTTCTACAACATTATTCAGAGGCCAGTACATCAGACTAGTCATGCTTGCTAACTATCCTTGCTACTCCTTTGACTCCCCAGGGCCTCAGTTAGAGCCAGCTGTGAGCTGGGGCTGAGCTACAAACCTCCATGGGGCAGTGCTTTGGTTACTTTGACTAAGGGTTGTCTTAGCACCTCTGAAAACCAGAAAAGCCTACCCTCCAACCTCCTTTCTAAACAGTCTCCCTGGGGAGCTACCTTAGAAGGTGGGCAACTCTCTGAAGTCCATTTCTGACTGTGAAAGAAACATCCTGTGAGTCCAGAAGTTCTTACTCCACATCCCACATGCCAGAGGCTAGAGTGTCAGTGATCACTCTACTCTGCCCTCCTATTCTCTCCCTTCCTCTATGGTGTAAATACAAATGCCAGAGGCCTGTGTCTATACTCCCAGTTAAGAAAGAAGCCAACCCACCTTAAAGAGGACAGCAGATTCAATGTGTCCCAACAGCAAAATCCTCAGTCATGATTCTCAGTTCTATTCCAGCCATTCAGACAACCAACCAACCTACCAGACAGACAGACAAACAAAATCCTTCTCAGCATCCCAGAGATGCCATGGCTATGGCAGACTCTCCCAACCACTATTTGGTGCTCTCTAATTTGGTGTGTCCTCTCCTTCAGACTTCTTTCTTCTTACTAATTCCCTTTCTAAGCTAGTTCATATTCTGATCTCCCAGCCATTCCATACACCTCTGAGAAAGCTATGTATTGCTCTCTGCCATAAATAATCAGACACCAGATGTCTCTTCAGACTTTAAGGCACACTGCAATATCCACTGCCCAGGCCACTCCTGGTGGGCCAGGCTAGGCCAGACCAAGCCAGGCAGCCTTCTTCAGCCTCAACCCTTGTCCCTGGATGGCTCAAGAGATGCCCAGGATCCTGGACTGGGAATAATGAATGTCTTTCTTCCTGGTCCAGCTGCACCTGGATCAAATGAAAAAGGAGTTGTCATACCTCTCTTAGAGTACAAAGCACAATCAATGATGGAATGGAATAAGGAACTAGATCTGGGCCCACAGCTAGGACTGAGAGCTAGACAGTAGGATACAGTGAGAATCATGGGCATGGGAGATGAGTGGCCAGTACGTTTGACAGGAAGGCATGTGACAACTCCCCAGCAGCCCTGCATCTGCAGTAATGAGAAGCATTTTAGGGACTCCAGGGCTAGCCAGGTTTGGGAACACTATGTAAGACAGATTACACAGGCTGTCGGATTCTCCTCAGGCTACAGTGTCAGGGTCTTTCTTATATTTATGGGGAAAATCTTAATTCAAAACAGACTTCACATGACTGGCCCATCTTGGGATTCATCTCTTGGGGGTGGGACACCAAAGCCTGACACTATTACTGATGCTATGATGTGTTTACAGACAGGAGCCTGGCGTGGCTGCCCTCCGAGAGGCTCTACCAGCAGCTGACTAAGACAGAAGCAGATACTTACACTCAACCATTGGACTGAAGCTGGGGACTCCTATGGTTGACTTAGGGGAAAGGAAGGATTGAAGAAGCTGAAGGGGAGACCTACCACTCCATAGGAAGACCAGCAGTCTAAATTAACCCAGACCCCAGAGAGCTTCCAAACACTGAGCCACCAACCAGGAGCATACGTGGTCTGGTCTGAGGCTCCTGGCACAACTATAGCAGAGGTCTGCCTGGTCAGGCCTCAGTGGGAGAAGATGTGCTTAATCCTGGAGAGACTTGAGGCCCTAGGGAGGGGGAGGTCTGATGGGAGGGAGCAACATCTCTCTCAGAGGCAAGGAGGAGGAGGAATGGGATGAAGAACTGTGGGAGGAGAGGAGGAGGGGAGAATAATTGGAATGTAAATAAAATAAAATAAAGACTTCACACTGTACTTCTCCAAATGCCAGGTTAAGATGTGCAAGTGTCCATCCAACAGCTCTATTCACAGGCCTAAGGATCATTTGACACTCGGCTTGCCCAGTCCCTTTTCCACTGTCCTCGTAACACCTCTAGCTGCCCAGGTGTGCTAGCCAGAAACCTGGGGTCATCCTACCCTCCTCTCTCTCATGTCCAGGGCTCCATCTTCGCCATTCACTGCCACCATTATAGCTCTGTAGACCGGTTTCAGTGTGGTATTTAAACAATTTTTATCCAGCATCCCTAGTACCTACACTTGGCAAGAAAACCAAGGCCCCTGAATCCATTGTCATCGCCAGCCCCTACATCAACGACACTACAATCATGGCAGTCCTTGTCCAAGGAGGCTGAGGAGGGGCTCTCCTCCATTTGTAACTCCCTCTTTCTAAGCAAGTGTCCCTAACCACCTTACTTTAGCTGTAAGCAGGTCACCCCAGCCCCAATCTCTAGATATTTGTAATATTCCTTTACATGGCTTTTTTAATACAGCCCGGAGAATGGTATATGACAGCCATGTTTGGGGGATATGAAGTAGTAAATTCATTGAGCATACAGCAAGCCAAAATACGATGAAAAATAGCAGGTGGATGTAGCTACGCTTTGTTACTTTGTGGGTTCATCTTTTTATCACCCTTTATCCCCCCAATTTTACCCTCTCTAGGTAGGAGAGAAGGAAGGATAGAGGGGGAGAAAGCAAAATTCCCTGAATCTAATTTCTTTCCTTTTTGTTTCTTCTTTGGTTGTCTTTTTCCCACTCTTTATGTCCCTTGACCCCTGGTTTCACCCTCTATCACTAGATAGGAGAGAAAGAAGGAGAGGAGAGGAGAGGAGAAGAGAGAGAGAGGGGGAGAGAGAGAGAGAGAGAGAGAGAGAGAGAGAGAGAGAGAGAGAGAGAGAGAGAGAACTCTGAATCTAATTTCTTTCTTCCTGATTGTTCTTTAAGGATGATTACCAAACAACCCTCCTGAACAAGCAACAACCACAAACCTCGTCTATTAGGGCACTAGCACTTATATATCCTCTGAAAAGTTTCCAGAATTTCAAATATCACACAACCGCAGAAACTATCTGCCGCTGGCAAAACCACGCCTCTGCTAAAGCACAATCATGACTGCTTGGGAAAGTCCAAGACAGCCCCATATTCCCACACCAGGGATTAAAACCAAAACATATTCTTATAACATTTCTGTATTTTTTTAAAAATAAACCAAAATTACAGAATTGTCACTGCAGGTAGATAGCAAAGTACCACCAGACTGTGTGCTTAAGACATCCCGCAGAAACCAACTGGGAAAGATAAGTCAGCCAGTTAGAGTTCCGGAGAGAGGGCGTCCAGGCAGAACAGAGTATCCCCTCCAGCAATGCCTTCAGGTAAAGGAGTAAATAACGTAAAGAGATGACGTCATCCATCCAGGCTCGGTAATGTCTAACAGACCCTCACTGGGGAAGTTGAAGCAGTCAGCGGGGGTTTCTGGATGAGCCTCCTCTCCATGACTGAACTTCCAACTTTTTTTTCGGGTGCAGGGACTTTTGTGTGGTAGGATAAGGGGTAGCCATCTGTTGGAGATGGCTTACCTTCTAGCTTTCAAGGACACGATGCTCTTATCCTTAGGCTGTTTTGTTGTTGTCTTTCCTCTGTGACGTAGTGGGGGCAGCACATCCTCAGACTAGGGGCCTCGGAGGACACTCTGTAAGAAATGTACTTGGGTCTGAAATGGGGTAGCACACCCCTCCTGATTCAAAAGCCAGCTTCTTGGCAACCTCAAACAGCATGTGGCAATTTATCAATCTAATGTGCTTTCTAACCATTCAGGTCTTTTTCCCTCTGGGCACCTGCCATTGCGCCTAAGGTGTGACTGGTTCATTCACTGTATGTGTTTATCATTGATGCTTATGGGAACAGGAGGCCTTAACACTGGTGGATGCAAGCCCGTGGCATATATGCATTAATACGGATTCATGGGCCGGGCGGTGGTGGCGCACGCCTTTAATCCCAGCGCTTGGGAGGCAGAGGCAGGTGGATTTCTGAGTTCGAGGTCAGCCTGGTCTACAGAGTGAGTTCCAGGACAGCCAGAGCTATCCAGAGCTATCAGAGAAACCCTGTCTCAAAAAACCAAAAAACCAAAAAACCAAAAAACCAAAAAAAAAAAAAAAAAAAAAAAAAAAAAAAGATTCATGAATCCAGATAGAATGTTCTTTGGAGTGAACCAGGCCTTGGTTCAAATCCTGTCTGTGCAACTGGGACTCTATCACTTAGTTTTATTGATGTCTTACCCCTAAACCCCATCCCTGTTTCCAAATATGTAGAATGGGACTTACATTATGTAATGCCTCCCAGAGGGGCTCAGCAGTTAGTCCATCCCCTACCTGTGGCTGAATATGGAGCATCCCAGACCTTGGCAGGGCATCTGCAGTCTCTCTGATGGCACTAGGGAGGAAGAGGTATGTTTAGAAAATACAGGCTGTAATTCTAGGGCAGGAGGCTGAATGCTGGGCTAATGTTCAGAAGCACTCTTTCCGCATGAATGGACTCTCAACAGAGGAAATGATTTTAATCAGTTGAAGGAACAAGAAGTCCATCTATCTTCCATTGTTTAAGGGAAGAATTAATCTCAGAAGTGGGGCAGTGAGGGTGGAGATGAGAGGAAAGCCGGAGCAGATTTAAATGATAAGGAGGGAACTCTCCATAAAACACTAGAAGAGGCCACTGGGGCTCAGACAGCACAGGGCCAGCTGTCATCATTGTGTGTACCCTCTCAGTGGGAGGAACACGGGGAAGGGCAATGATCATAACAACTACCTTTGCAGGTTCCAAAATACTTCCATATTCATTGTCTTATACAATTTTCATAAGAACCATTTGGGGCCAGCATCACGCAGTCCATGTGCAGATAAAAGCAGGGTACAGAAACACAAATGCCCTTGCTGACATGGCCTTCAGCTGGATCAGTCTTTCTCTGGGTTGATTAGAACAAGCTTCATGCCTTTGGCACTTTCTCTAGGTGTGTAGGTTACATTCAGGAAAGCAGCCATGTAACAATGAAGTTCATTCCAGATTCCTTTACTGTGATGGTTTGTTTGTATATGCTTGGCTAAGGGAGTGGCACTATTTGGAGGTGTGGCCTTGTTGGAGTAGGTGTGTCACTGTGGGCGTGGGCTTTAATAGCCTTGTCCTAGCTGCCTGGAGGTGAGTTTTCTGCTAGCAACCTTCAGATGAAGATGTAGGTGTCTCAGCTCCTCCTGCACCATGCCTGCCTGGATGCTGCCATGTTCTTGCCTTCATGATAATAGACTGAACCTCTGAACCTATAAGCCAGCCCCAATTAAATGTTGTCCTTATAAGAGTTGCTTTGGTCATGGTTTCTGTTCACAGCAGTAAAACCCTAAGACATTTACCCATATTAGGTAACAATGCCAACAATACCCCACCTTGAGTTTCTTCCCAGTCATATATGTCCTTCAAAGGTAACCTGCCCCCTGCCACCATCCATTAGTTCTGAGATGTGGCATGAGTTTACTCAATGGCATGCCTATTACATGTAGCCAGAGTTCATTTGTTGTACAGTGCGGGTTACATTTAAATACCATGTTCCAGTTTGAAAAGCATCTGTCTAGAACAGGTGTATGAATGTATCAATCAGTCTCCACACTTTTAAGAGCACAGTCTCAGTTACTCATTCCATCTTGCTAACACTTAGTACTGACAGTGTTACAAATTAACCAGTCTGGTGGGAGTTGAATGGCATTCCACAGTGGTTTGGATGGGTTGATTATTTGCTTCTTTGTTGAGATATTGCCTTACTGTGTAGCTCTGGTTGGCCTGGAACTCACCAACATCAGCCTGCTCTGCCTCCTGGATGCTGGGAGTAAGGCATGAACCTTCACATTGGCCTGTGCTGTGGTTTTAATAGAAGTGCATTTCTAACATTTGTCAGTGCTTCAAACATCTGCTGTAGTAAAATGACTTTTCCGGTGTTTCATCAATTTCCTCATTGATTTATAGGGTTTATTGATAGATTCTGAAAATGAATCTTTTATTGGAAATATAAGTAATAGCCAAGAGAAGAGGGCTGAGATCGTATTTTTGCCAGAAGGTTAGAGAGTTGTCTCGTGAGATTCTACAAAGGAAACACTACTTAGTTCTAGAGTGTGCTTCTAGACTCTGTCTAGATTCTTTCCATCCCTCTGCTTGCTTCTTGTTCAATAGCAAATTGCTTTAACCAACCGCTGAGTCCTTAGTGTTTCTGTACTTAATGAGGCTGGACCACTTCTGTGCTATTTTTCCCCATCAGAACTTTCTAGCTATTTTTGCAGGCATTGTCTCCACATAAACTTTAGTTTCATTTTACCAGATTCTCAAACAACCTTGTGAAATTTTAGCTAGGATTTCCTTCATTAGTTAATTTTGAAGCTGCACTAGTCCCTCCGATGTCTAATAGCACCACAAACAGCAAGGCCTGTGTTATGTTGGAAGAATCCTTCTCTCTGACTCTGAAGACCAAGCATCTTCCTAGGGGGACACAATTGGCCCAAGCTAAAGCTATACCAAACATTCTGAACTTTCAAGTGAATATATTTAGCATCAGGAAAAACTTTTGGTCTTGGATATTAATGTTGGAATCCACCAATGTCCGCATTTCTCTTATTGTTTCTGACAGTCTTTTGGTCAGTTGTCTTGGAACCTATAATCACACCATTTGTACAGAGCCACACCCGGCCTCCTCCCCATTCTATTGGCTTGTGCTATGAGGACAAGGAGAGCTACTCCAGGGGCTACAAGGGAATTCACTCAGGAGGCCATGGAGGAAATGTGCACTCTAGGTTGCTCAGACCCAACACCGCTGACATTTTGGGCTGGATAAATCCCCGTGGATTGATCTTGCCAAACTTCTGGAGCTGAGAACCATTGGCTGAAGAAAGGCCGCTGGATTCCAGGACCCCAGAACTTCCTATAGCCAAATGGCCTAGAAGGAAACTGTCTCCTCAGAACTCTTCAGTTCAAATCCCTGGCTAGGGACTCTGATATTTTCTTTGTTTGAAACATCAAAAGTCCATTCATATCTCAGACAAGCACTTTATTAAGCAATAGGAAAATTATACTAACCAATATGGGACTACAGGAACCCTACCTTAGGACAGGAGAACAAGGAGTGTAAGCCAAGCCTCGGCCATCCACAAGGAGGGAAGTCAGACAGACACTGAAAAACAAGCCATCTCCTCCCAAGATGTGAGGCTGCTCAGCTTGTTTCAAAGAAGCAGCAGAGATCTAATGCTTGACCAAAGAAATCTGTCCTATGCTAGTCACCATACGTGGATTAGTATAACACGGTAAGCCTTAGTAACAGATTTGGTAAGTTTTGAAGGCCTCTGGTTTGGAGAATGGGCACCACCTGAAAGCGGTGCTTTATTCTTTACATGTGCTATGGAAACGTCTGCAGTTGTTTCATTTAAATTTTTCTTCCTTCTTAACTATGGTCACAAGTGAGATCTGTCTAACGTTTTCTATTTTTGTGCTTTGTCAAATTTGGGTATCTGTGCTATGCTGGTTTTGAAAAAAAAAAAGAGAGAGAGAAAGCATTTGGAAGCCTTCGTTCCTTCTCTAGGCTCTGGGAGAGTTTAAATAGTATCAAAATCATCTGTTACTTGAACATTTGAAAGAACTTACCTTTGAGACCATCTGGACTTGGTGCTTTTGAGGAGAAGTTGATTTTTATAACTTTCTCGAATTCTTTCATTGTTTTTAATATAAAATTTGCTTCTTATGGAAGTTTAGGATCAGTTTTGATCACTAAATAGTTCTTAGAAAGAATTTCTTTAATTCATCTTTCAAATTCAATTCCACTAATTTTTTTATTGAAAAGAATTTTTATAGAATATATTTTGATCATGTTTTCCTCTCTTCTATCTCCTCCCAGATCTTCCCCAACTCCACTTTATGTTTTTTCTCTCCCTTTCAAAAAAAAACCCCACAAAACACAAAAAAGCAAGAAAACAATAAGACAAAATAAACAACAAAAACCATGCCAAAAATCAAAATACAAGAAGTATCCTATATTCATGCATGCACCTGTATGAACGCACACATACACACACACACACACACACACACACACACACACACACACACACAAAATCTATGGAATTCATTTTGTGTTGCCCAATTACTCCTACCTGAGCATGGAGCCTGAACTAGCTAGAGTATGGTTGATATTCCCTGTGATGTTCCATTGGAGAAAACTGATTTCTCCTTCTGCAGCTGATATTAGTTGCAAATAGCCTCTTAGTTAGGGCTAGGACCTCATCAAGTTTTAACCTGTGCAAGACTAGTGCATCCTACACCATTGTCTCTTTAAGTTCACATGTGTTTAATTACTCTTGTGTCTGGAAGACACTGCTTTCTTGAATTCATTCATTCCTCTTGGCTTTCCAATCTTTCTACCTCCTCTTCTGATTAGATCCCTGAGTCCTAAGGTTAGGGGCTTTGAAGAAGACATTCCATCTAGAACTGAGTACTCCAAGGCTATTCGTTAATATCCACAATCTAATGGTAAAGCCCCATTGCTGAATATAGCATGTATGTTCTAGAACATGGAGAGCTCAAGCTAGTACTCAGCTAAAAACCTCACCCCTGGAGCTAGCAGGTACTAGTGCTAGAAGGCACTTTGCATGCTACTGGGGAAGAAAGTTAATCCAGGTACAAACCCTGCAGCTACAACAGTCACCTGCCTGCAAGATATGCTGGTGCAATGGTGGCACAAAGGTCATGGGAGTAACCTATAACTTTCTGATTGGATTTTAGCCCCACTACATGGGATGGATTTATACCCAACACTGCTAGAATGGCCAAGAACCTGAGCCTAGAAAGGTTCCAGGCCTTGGGGAAAATCTACTAGTATCATTCTGTTCAAGAAACATAGTAGTAAAATGAACTCCTAATGGCATGCTACTATACTACATACACCAGTGCCTCTCTCCAACTAGAGATGCAGCTTCTTGGAGGATGTGGGAAATAACACAGAGACTCACAAGTAGACAATGTGCAGAGGGAGAGACCTTGGAGCACTCAGGCCACTAATTTTCCTTTTTTTGTAAAAAAAAAAAGAAAAAATCTTTTGGAACAATGGGGGTTTTCACTTATAATATTTAGAGCTAATTCCCAATAATTTGTCAATTTTATTGGACAATTCTTGTCCCCGTGTAAAGTACTGCTTACACTTGTTTACCAACTCGGATATTTGTGTTTTCTAATTACTGTCTTTTCCCCAATTTCTTTGCATTTACCCAGTTGCTGTTTCTTGACTTTTCAAAGTAGACTCTTAGTTTACTTGTTTACAACTCTTTGCTGCGTCACACACTCCTATACTGCAGTGTTGGCTGAGCAAATACACTCCCAACAGTGAGCCGGGAGATGGAGAGCCGGAAGGATGTTTAAAGAAGAAGGCTGACATTCATTAGTAGAATGACCATCAAAGGGAAGCAACGGTAAAATTCAAAACACGTTTTAGATTTGTATTTATTTAAGTCAGACCTATCTTCAAGGGCCAGCATGGACAATGTTATCTGCTGACTCCAGATTAGTAGAAGGCCAGAGGGGAGTTTTTAGATTATCTGTAGAGAGGACCACATAAAACTGGAGCCTGACCCACCTCTGAGAAAGCTGCAGAAGCTAGTGGTAACAGAGGAGAGAGATGCCCTAGAGAGTCATAGAATTTCCATCCCAGGTTGCTGAAGCTATGAGGTGCCATGAAAGGCTAGGCAAGAAGAAGCCATGCTGGAGAAATAATAGCCTTGTTAATCTAGGACTCAGCAGAAGAATCGCACTATTTCTCTTGTTAAATACTTGACAGGAAGCAACTTAAGAGAGGAAAGTTCTACTTTGCCTTACAGAGGGAGGAAATACAGATCATCACAGTAGGGAAGTCGTGGTGCCAGAAGCCTGAGATGGCTGGTCACATTCGATTGGTGGCCCAGAAGCAGAGAGCAGATTGAAAATGAGGCACAGCTATAAAATATAAAGACTCAAAGCCATGGCCCTTAGTGCCCCCATTTCCTAAAGATTCCTTTACCTTCAAAAATAGCACCACCAGCTGGAGAACAAACGTTTGAACACTCGAGTCTGTGGGGGAACATTTCACACTCAGATCTCTTTAGGAACCTCTTAAGAAACCATGAAAATGAAACTCATTTGGAAAGGACTTAAATTTAAACACATTCTAAGAACAACACACATGGGGCCAACTTAGAAGGGTTCAACACTCTCCTAATAACTCTCTTAAATTTTCTGTGCTCTCTTCCTCTGCCTCCTTCCCCCCAAATGTAGACTCAAATGAGCTTGGAGCAGAGGAAGGCAGGAGAAATATTAGAAAACTTTTAAGTTGCTTAATACAGTAGTTGTAGACTGGATCAGAAATAGCTCCCAATGTCATATGCAAGGCTTGTTGTCACCTTAAGAGGTGGAGGCTAGAGGGGAGGTCTTGGGGTCACAGGCAATGTGCCCTTGAAGGAGATCAGTGGAGCTTAGTCTCTCTTCTTTGTTTTTCAATTCTTAGTCCTGAGGTGATTGATTCTTTCCCACCACATGCTCCTGCTGTGATGCATTTCCTGACTATAGATCCCTGAGTCTCAAATCATGAGCCAAAATTAGCCCTTAGTCTTTGTAAGTTGATTGTCTCAGGTATTGTCTTAGTGATGGAGAGCTGATACAGCCATGATGGTTTCTGAGATGGTTATAAAATACTGACCTAGTGAGAGTGACCAGAGAAGCAGCCCATGCCACATCTTCACTGGTCCTTGGCACAGAACAGGTTAATGGAATAGTCAAAAAAAACGAATGTTTCCTAGTCAAAGGAGCCCTGCTTGTTTGACACATTAATTATATTTGTTTGCTTTATAAATGTGTAATTTTTCTTCAAGTTATATTTCCAAGCACCAAAGTTTGGTATTTTCATTTTTATACATCCTTCCCCTCCAGGTAGTCTTCAATATCAAGTGTAATTTATTATCGGATGCAGGAGTTATTTGTAAAGGTTTCTCTTTAGTTCCAGGCAGTTGATTTGCGGGGGCTGTTTCTGTCTGATTTTCCTTCTGAGTTTTAGTGTATGGGAGTCAGATAACATGAATAAAGTAACAGAGCCCTGACTTATGCAGGAGTTAGCTCTAAGGATTATATGTGAGGGAAAACATATGTGCTCTCATTTACCCACACTTTGGCTTTCTGTGCTGTTTCCCTCCCTTCTCAGGAAACTCTAATGTCTCTCCTCTACCCCTGGTGGCTTGAAATGGCACAGTGGTTTGTGTTAATGTAGGTCTTTTGCCATCTATTATGCTGATCCTTTGGATGTCTGAGTCCCTTTGGGAGGCTTGATACTGTTTGTTTCATAAGTTGGTTCTATCTATTTTCTCTGCTTCTCTTGAACTTCTATTGGATATTAGACTCTCAAAAGATAAAAATGTATATCTGCATCAGAGTCCTAGGTTGCTCCCCTAGCCTTGTCATTCCCTCCTATTTTCCTTACTGCCTCTTTATTTTCTGTCTTAGATTTCTTTTGATTTGGCTCGTATTCTTTTCAATAATAAAAAATAGAAGACAACTAAAGCATGCTGGGAAACAAAAGCAGTGCCACACACAAAAATCACACACTTTGTGATTCCATCTACCCAAAGTGCCCAGAGCAGAGACATATGCAGAACTAGAGAAGAAGGCCACAGAAAGCCAGGCAAGTGAAGTAAACACAGGCTGTCCAGTAAAGTGTGGAGAGTGTTCTATAACCAGGAAGAAGTGATCTTTGCACAACTCTGTGGATATTCCAAATATGAGCAAATCTAAGCTTTGAAATAGTTTCTTTTGTTATGTAGATCCTCTCTCTCTCCTCTCTCTCTCTCTTTTTTTTAACTTTAGCCCAGGTTTTCTAGAGGACCAGAACTACTGAGAGAATGAGTGAGTGTGTGTGTGTGTGTGTGTGTGTGTGTGTGTGTGTGTGTATTGTTTTTGTTATTGTTCTGATAGAAATGAATCTACCGAGATTGGTGGTCAGAGAAAAAGAGCAGTTGAACAAGCTGAAGTTGCCCAGAGGCCTCTGTTTGTCTATCTGTGCTTTTAAATAAGAGGAAACACTCACATGGGCTTCCACAGAGTTGCTATTGCACAGCACTAGGCAAGAGGCTAGTACTGGGAAGGTAGAATGAAGCTATTCATTTCCTTACAATTTCCAGTGAGTCTCCAACTATTCAAATATAAGAAATGTCTCTAAGGTCTCAGGAATTGAAATAAAAAAGTGGAAAACTTTTAACAGAAACAACTTTGAAGAAGGGTAGGGTTGTGCTGGACTCAGGGTGGTCCCAAGCTGTGGTGTCACAGTGTGCCAATGGTAGAAACAGTGGCTTCCTAGGCTCTTGGAGTCAATGCTCACAACAGACTGGTCTTACACAGCCTTAGGTTACCATGGAGCAGATCCCCATGTTCCATTTACTTCTAAGAGACTAGCAATAGGTTGCTTAGGGGAATGGCTGATTCGTATAGCCACAGAGACCAAAGTTTTAGCAAAACATATATAATCTTTCATGCTACAGATAGGAGCCTGAAGGATAGGATCACACCAGAGTTGGAGGAAGTGATCTAAAAGATCAACAGTGTGTACTTGATCAGGTAAACTATAGCAATGCAACAGATAAATGTGCACATCCTCCAGCTGTGACGGTAGAGTACAGTGGTACACATCTATAGTCCCGGGATACGGGAAGCTCGGGGCAGGGTAAGTTCAAGGCCAGCCCAAACTGTATAGTGAGACCCTCTGCCAAAACAAAACAAAAAGAAGGATAAAACAAAGACTCTGGAGATACACAATGTAAGTAAAGACAGGGCTTTAAGAAAAAAGAAATGGCAAGGAATTGTGTCAAAAATGTTAAGTTTTGATGACTTTTCCCCCTAGCAACTAAATGTTCTACAGTTATGTTACCCTTAGGATCAATTTTATATGCACAAGAATAGACGTTTTTAGGTATATAACTTATTTATAAAAGCCAAACCAAAATGATTAAGACTCTCAGGACTCTATCCCATAAATGATTCAGGATCTGGGAGTACCTGATCTGGAGAGAGCCAGACAGCAGGCTCCCCATCACCATCCTTTGGCAGGTGAGCGCTGTCCTGTGAGAAAAATGAGCCTAGTTCTTGAGAGGAGAGCAGACTGTAGGCCATCAAGTAACACCTCTGCTAAGCATTCTCCAGTATAAGACTTGGCTTCCCATGGAGTGGAGTCCTCAATTGATAGAGACTCCCAAGACATCGTAGCTGTGACTATGAGATATCAAGAAAAATTACAACTAGTAGGAGAGCTAGCTATGGTGCCAGGCACTTGTAGTTCTGGCTACTTGGGAATCTGAAACAGGGGTTCACTTGAGCCCATAAGTTCTAGATCAGCCTATACCATCTCAGGAAGAGTAGAAGGAGGTCAAGGAAAAAGGGACAAGGAGGAGGGGGGAGTAAAAGAGTGAAAAAAACAGAAGAAAACCAAGAGGAGGCAGAAATTGATTTAGTTGGTCATTGAGGAAGGGCCAGAAGCCTTGAAATGAAATAGTCTCTCTTGTAATTTACTGCACCTGGGGCCACCCATCATCCCAGAGGGGTCAACCTAAGAAAACTGTATATGGGGCAAATCTCACAAGTATAGAAAATGTCACACATCACACTAGCCAGAGGACCTTGGAGATCATTTAGGCTAGAGTCCCCTACTGTTTAATAGGATTGTTCTGGTTAATTGGTTTGTTTGCTTGCTTCTTGTTTGTTTATTTGATTGAGTGTTTCCTCAACTTAGCACAAACCAGAGTCATCTGTCTAGTAGGAACCTCAACAGAGGAAATGCCTCCAATCAGATTGGCCTATAGGGAAGTCTGTGAAGCATTTTCGTGACTCATGATTGATGTGGAAAGACCCAGCCCACTGTGAGTGGTACCCTGCCGGGGTAGGTGGTTTTGAGTTGAAGAAGAAAGGCTAAGCAAGCCATGATGAGCAAGTCAGTAAGTAGCACTCCTCCATGGCCTCCAGGTTCCTACCTTGAACTGTCCTGACTTCCCTTTAGGCTGGACTACACCTTGTAAGGTGAAAAAACCAACCTTTCCTCCCCAGTTGCTTTGGGTCATGATGTCTATCATGACAAGGAAAAACATAGAGAGTCAGAAATACCAAGGGTGAGCTAAGTATGGTGAAAGACACTAATAATCCCAGCCCTATAGAGGCTGAGACAGGAGGATGGACAGTTTAAGGCTAGCCTGAGCTATATAGCAAGACCCCATTTCAATAAATAAAACATATAAAGAACTAAGAAGATAGTCAGTGTGGGCTCAGGGCAAACAGCCAGTGTGTTTACCAATGGCGAGGTGCCCAGTATAAGTGACTGGTTCTCTGGCCACCTATCCAGTTGATACAGTGTCTCCTTGGGTAACTAGGTAACCCCCTCTGCACCATGGGACATTTCTGTTTCCTTTCAGAAATGAGGACAAAATCATCAAGTGCTGTGGGCCAATACTGGAAAATTAGGATAGAAACGTGTTGACTTAGAAGATAGCAGCCGTGCCAATCTGACTCACATTGTGTATTCTGTGTGTGTGTGTGTGTGTGTGTGTATGTGTGTGTCTATGTGTGTGTGTGTCTGTGTCTTTATCACTCTGCATATCTCTGTCTGTGTCTTTTTCCATCTTTTTCTATCTGTCTGTCTGTCTCTGTCTCACATACACAGAGGCATATAGACACACACACACACACACACACACACAACTACACAACTTAATGAACCCTGGGCTGCTCACTGTTCTTTGAGTCTGGTAACAGCAGCTCTTGTGACCACTATGCTTTTGTTCACAGTCAACATTTGAATGTAGGGAATGTTTGTTTGGAAGTAATGAAATGTCTGTCTTAGACTGGCACCACATGGCCCAGAGGTGAGAGCAGAATGTACCCCACTTCATATTTCATTCCACAGAAATGCCCTCATGTAATGAAAACAGGCGTGCTTGTGTCGTTGGGCCACGCAAAGGAGCAGGAGTGTTTCTTTGGGAAACGTGGGAAGAGCCGATCAATAAAAGCCATCAGCTGCGCTACGGTCCTGGGGCACTTTCTACATTCATTTATCTTAGACCTGGGAGTGATTATGTTAGGACCTTTTCCCAAGGACACTGCAACAATCAAAACAACTTGGAGGCCCCGATCTCTCAGAGAAGGCTTCAGTTTCTTCAAATACATGTTCCCTGTTTATTTCAGTCTCCCAGGTGTCCAAGGAACCATTCACCTAGTTTCTTATAGATAACAGGTGTCACACATCTTCAGGAGAATATCTTAACAGACTCTGGCTTCTGGATAAAGGAAATATGAGGGCAACCATCACAGAAGGCTGTCCTGGCTGTCCTGAATGCTGGGGCCAGCCTTTCTAAAGAAATCCACTAGCCCCTTTGAGTATGAGAAAAGCTGTCACCATCATCTCTCCCAGCACATAGTAGCTGAAGACGGCCATACAGTGGTCTCTGTTCTCAAAACAGGTGCTTTCCACATCCCATCATAAGGGAGATGTAGTGATCACTGTACAGCTTGCTTCATTTTCTCAATGGTAACATCTCACGAAAGTATCATTTGCAGATGTAGACACTGATAGAATCTATTAGTCTTACTCAGATTCCAATTTCCTTGATCTCATCTATATAAGATCTATACACACTATCGAATATTGAGGTCTATATACACAAACCACAGACAGAAAGTATCCCTCTGCTTCTTTCCCTGTGAAACCTTATTCAATTTACTTACCTATCACAACCACTAACACCATAGCCCCCAGCAGCCACATCTCTCTTCTCTATTTCTACAACACTGCTTTTTCAAACTTGTCATATAAATGGAGTTATGCAATAGAAACCCACTGGGGCCGGCATTTCCCCGTTCATCTGGACCCTTTGTAGCTCCACCAGCTGGTGCATCATTGGTTATTCGACCAGTGCAGCTGAGCACTGGTCACCAGTATGGGGATTACTGTTTGGTGGATCATGCACCTATTGAAGGTCATCGGGGCTGATTCCAATTTTTAGCTATAACCAATAAATAAAACAGCCATCAAAAGCTATGTACACTGCATTTTCATTGTTCTGCGATAAACACTTGGGACTGCAGTCTGTTGGGTCCTGTGGTAGTATCTAAAGCACTGTCCCACTGTTGTTCCTAATGGCCACACTTATCTTCCATTCCCTACAATGACTCCAGAGTGACCCAGGTCCTCCCACCCTTCTCAGCCTTTGTTGTTGTAATTGTTTTGTCATTCTGAGTGGTAGGCAGTGAGGTCACACTGTGGGCTTAATTTGCATTTTCCTAATGGCCAAGGATGCAGAACAGCTTTTGATACTTATTGGTCATCTGGACAGCTTTCCTGCCAAATGTCCATTCATATGATCTATTTCCTGATGAGGGGGAGGGTGCTTTCAGAAACCTGTTGTTGTCTAATGGCACCACACAAACTGTATAGTAGAGCCATGCTGGTCTTTCCTCATAAGCAACTGTCCCCTGCCCTTCAAAGCAAGAAAGAGTAAGCCATGGAGTAGAGGTGCCTTCATAGCCTTTTCTTTCTTGCCTATGTGCTAGCATAGACAAAATACTGTAGCAAGCCTTGGGAGAGCAAGTTTGAGCTCCAGCTCTGCCATGTGCCCATTACCTAACCCAGGCTCTTTCTTCCTCTCTCTTACTTGTTTCCCCATTGAGTAATGAAGAGAGTGAACTTCAGGCCCCTTGAAACCCTATGGTTGGCCAAGCACAGGATGAAGTGAGGGGACTTAACTACAAACACATCTTCTGTTCTCATGGTACTCAAGGTATGGAGGGAACAGGTTCAAGAAAAGAGCAATGGGTCATGGGAAAGTATGATGTGCTTTAGGGTAGGAATCAAAGGCTCTAGCTCAAACCTGGCAGGACCTGGATGTGGGGGGAGGGTACTTTCTAGAAGAAGTGGTATCTAAGATGAGAGCCAAGAGATGAGTGGAGTTATGTAGAGGGTGGGAGAGCCGAAGTAGCAAAGGAAAGTTGTATCCAGAGTCCCAAAGATAAGAGACAAATTGTGAGAACCTGTGTGGGTAAATGTCTGGCTGCTACTGGGCAGAAGGTGGCAAAGAAGAAAGCCGGCATCTAATCTGAATGTCAAAAAAGACCACACTAGGAGAATATTGAGCATCACCCAAAGGTCATTAGAAGCTATGGTTCTGCTTTAGAATATTTCCTCTGGACACAAGGTAGAAATGGATTGTGAGGAGCCAGAATGGGAGACTATGAGAAAGGTCAACAAGCTCACATTTGGGACAATGATTATCAAGAAAGCTTCATTCTTTCTAAGGACAAGAAAGAAAGTTCTATGGCCCCCAGAGTGGTAGCTACTGTCCTCAGTCCCCAGGCACCAGCCTGGGGAGGAGCGTCAGAGTCCAGGGAAGAGAAGCTGTGATTTTGTGGGACCCAACTTTGGCAACAGTGACTGCTCCTCAAGTAGGAACCTGGAAGCAGCCAAGAATTCCTAACAGAGAAATGATACCACATTCCAAAGATGAGTCCACCCAGCTAGCCAACAAGGGAGCATCCTCACAAGAAACATCTAGAAGAGATACAATGCCGGCTGACAGTACTCCCCACACTGGGCGTGCTCAGCATGGTAGCAGGGGCTACAGGACACAGAGCCCTAGGATTTCCCTCAGACTGCCTCAAGATCTTCAGGAAAGGTTTAATGGAACACACAGAGGCAGGAGGACAGAGCTATTCTCGGAGGTCAAGTGTGTACTCACCCTGCCACACCCACTCCCTCAGTTTTCTTGCCATCACTGTGGTTCACCACGAAAACTACCTTCATTCATTTTCTTATGTTAGGGAGAGAGAGCAGTCAGTTCATTAAAAATAAATGGGTGAAGAAAACAGAAGAAAAATAAATGATTCATCTTCCCCAAAGAACATTCAGTCTCACACTTGACATGTGGGTCAGGTGCAGGAAATGGCAATGGACTGTTTTAACGTCCAATATCCAGAGCTCAGTATAGTAAAGATAATGTATCCACAGAAGTTACTAACTTTTCATTTTCCCTTCTGGATTACTGATCTTGCAGATTATAAGTCTGAGACTTAGACTTCTTACTAGAAGTAAAAGATGACTTTAATCTGGAAGAGTAAAATAGTCAGGCATTCTAGAAACCACTAAAACTGGATCCAGCTGGTCCATTTCAGTTAAACAGGTGAGTTAGTATTTTTGAACATGAAGGTTTCCATATGGGGAATACGATAATCATCTCTATTTAAAGTTTGAGCCAGATGTCATATCATATCTGAATTTATAGCACTTGCATAGTGGAGTTAGAGAAGTCACGAGTTCTAGGCCTGCCTGGATTACATTGTGAGCTTGTCTTTAAAACAAACAAATATCTGTGATTCGATGTGTAAGGTTTCTTAAAAAAAATTAAACAAGATGACATCTGAAAAGCACACAGGGTGGAGTAGGTACAGCAGCCATGACTCTTTAGGCAGCATGGTTAATACTTTGGGAGAACTATGAGTCTCTATTTCTGGTCTGCAGGTGGCCCTTGGGTAGGAGTGAGCATCTTGAAGTTGCAAAGTTGGGGTGCCCTTTCTAAGAGGATGTCCCATCTTGTCCCATCCACTTGATGCCATAACAAAATACTACAGACTTAAACCACGGGCATTTATTTTCCCACCGTTCTGAAGGCTAGAAGTCTAAGATCTTCGAGCCAGTTTAGATAGTTTCCCCCAAGACCTCTTGGCCTGTCTTCAGGTGGGTACCTGCTGTGTACCCATGTAGCTTCATGTTTGTGTGAGCAAAGGGCAATACCTTTGCTTAGAAGGGCACTATCCTGTTGGAGCCAGGCTCCACCTTTATGATATCATTTAACTTGATTCATTTCTTTAGAAATTTCTGCTCCTTATACAGCTCTACTACCCAGACTCTGGTGCCTGAAGGGTAAAGGGACAGAACAGTTGTCTGTAACATCCAGTTTGGGCTGGGTGATAGAGTTAGTTGATTCAAGAGGCCTACCTGCCCTACCCCCAGCCATTGTTCCAAGATCACTCCAGAAAACAAGCCTGCCTCCTTACTGCAGAGAGACGAGCAATATTGAAATCGCTCCCCCTAATCTTTATGCGATTGCCTTCTCCCTGATAGAAATATCGCCTCTTGTCGAGTATTTATTATCCGCTTCTCTCCGAAGTATTGACTTTATGTAACAGTTTGATATACATCAAATCCTTTACAGATTTAATAAACTCCTCTGGTCAGCCTTCTGTTGTGAACACAATGAGATTTATGGTCATCTTGGTGTAAAATCCTTTTTCCTTGAAATTTTCTACTTCCAGATATCAAAAGATAAGAAAGGGAACATCCATCACCTTGGAGCTCGTCCCCCATGTCTGCTGCTGGGTATTAGTCTGAAATGACTGGTGGTTAAAGTAGTAAAATGTGACAAAGGCTTCACTGCCAAGCAGCTGGGAGAAGAGGAGGGCCTTCACATCCTTCCCTTCCCTTCAGAACGAGGCTTTCTTTGCAATTAATCACAGGAGCCCTAGGAACAGGGAGCAGCCTAATTTGAGTTAGATGCATAACCTCGGCAGGACTTGACTAAGAGGTTAGAGCCTTGAGCCAATTCAGGATCCATTTAGCAAATAATCTTTGACCAGGTAAGCCAGGAGCCACTGTGTGGGAAATAGGAGGTGCACAGAGGCAGGAAGTCAACACTATGCAAGCTAGCTTTCCTGTAGGGTTTCTAGCGCCTTCTGTATTGCTCCGAGTCTGCACAGCAGACCCACTTTGTCTAAAGTTTCACTTTGCAGTATTTCAAGTAGCTGTTGTCAGCTATAGCCTCCAATCAGAAAGTTCCATGGGTGATTCATAAAGAGTGTGATTCTGGGCAGTTTGATGAAGTCTCATGCTGTCATGCTCTGTGAATTGTCTTTCTGTTCAGACTGTCCACACTAGATTACGACCCATGCACGAGTAACTCAGTAGCCACTGTACTGTCAGGTTGACTGGCATGACGACCTCACAGTACTTGTGTTTAGGTCACTCTTACAATGTAGCCTAATGTACATAATTTACATCACTTCATTTCATCATATAGATATCATTTCATCCCCTATCACCCCCCAGGGAAAGTAGGGTGTGTGCAGTAGCATGAGATATTGAGCCAGGACACACTCATATAACTTTTTATAATATTTTGCACATTTTATATTGTGTTATTTGTTGTTAATCTTTTAATGCATCTTATTTATAACCTAACCTTTATGATAGATAAATATTCATAGGAAAACCAATTACACAGAGGGTTTAAAGTTCGGGACATCTCCTAGGAATCTTACAAATTACTACCTGCCAATAAGGGAGGACTGCTCTAAGCACTTGCTAAACCTAATACAAGCAGAATCTTCCCTTTCCTGGTAGTCACCAAGTGGATGGGGTGTTTGTCACCTGGAAAGTGCTGGAATAAATCTTGTTGGAGTGGAAAAGACACAGCCAGGAATAGGACGGCCTTCTAGGTAGTTACTAAAACACATCAAGATTTAGAATTCCTCCTGATCTCAGAAGTTTCTGAGCAGAAATGTAATCTGGACAAGGAAGCAGAGGAGGGCAGGGAGCAGACCCTTAAACATTCTAGATGCTTCCGTGAAGAACTTATAGAAAAGTAGGGAGGAGACAGGAAAGAGATTTATGGAGTCTCGAAGCCTCCCGTTAAAATTAAGTGTGGTGAGGAGAGTGGGTTTCCACATTTAATTGTCTTCCTCATGGTGGTGGTGTGTCAGTCTTTCCTAAGAGCCTATTAATTCTGTAATTTAGTGCAGCAAGAGCAGAGGGACTATCAGAGCCAGTGTGGGTTTTTTTTTTTCTTTCTCTCTCCACATTGACTAGCTGTCATCTGACATGAATGTTAGGGTAGCTTTCTCCTTGAACACTCTAAATATCCCTAAATTAAAATTTTCTTCAGTCGGTTTAATGAAAAAAGAAAAAAAGAAACCTGCTTGCATGTCAGTCAGCAGAAATGGGGTCCACAACACTGTATGTTATGACTTTAATTATAGCTAAAAATAACCAGGTTTATTGTATAGGTCTCATGGAAGCCAAGTGCTGGAGAGAGAGAGAGAGAAAGAGAGAGAGAGAGGAGTCAAGTGGCTTTCCTGGGTGATGCTAGTAGCTTTTAAATTAAAAAAAAAGATGATTTATGAATGTGGCCCCAAACCTGCTGAGCAGTGCAAGGGTGTGCACTTGATAAATGGCTAGTTTGCCTTCTGCTGGCTCTCTCCCTATCAAAGGCATCAGTGCAGATCTGTCTTGTCCTTTGTTTAATTAGGACCTCCAGCTGAACAGACACCTTTAGAAAAGGGTACTCAGCATCCCAGGATGGTCCTGAGGCACTACCTGCATCCCAGCAGCAGGGCACAGTACCCTAAGCAAAGTCCAAGAGCTGCTGAGGGTCTCAGCATGCACGCGCCGCCACAGAGCGTGCAAAGCCTCTCTGTAGGAGTATGACATCATGTCCTCATTGTTCTGGTATGTCACAGATCTGCTGAACAGGGATGTCACAGGTTGGCAAAGAAGCACATACAGCACTACCTCTGCCAGGGCCTGGATGGGTCTTAGGGACTCACTTGTATATACGATGTAGACAAAGGTCTAAAACTTACTGTGGGAATAGCTAGGAAATTGCTTCAGGGCCACCAAATTGTACAGCTTGGTCCTGGAAACCTGCCTGGGTGGTGAGAAGGTGCAGAAAGGACAGATATGCAGCGTAGATACAAAAAAGCTGGGATCCAGTAGACTGTGCTCGTTCTGATGGAGCAGCACCAAGCACACACAAGAAGTCAGACCCCCAGGCTTTATTATATACAGCACAGGGAGAGGGGCTAGCTAGGCTGAGGAGGTGGTTGCTCTCAGCACTGAGAAGGAAGTGGTAGTGGCCAGTTTTTGTACACATTGCCCATGCTGGCATTCAAACCATAGGAAGGTTCTGCTTTCCCTCTGAGCTTCACCCAGGGGTTCTGCCGTGCCCATGGGACTGAGGCACTGGTGTTCTTGAGATGGCCATGCCCACATCAATGCTACACATTCACTCAGAACTTCACATTTCTTTTTAATTAGGTATTTTATTTATTTACAGTTTCCCAGTTTCCCCTCCAAAAAACAAACAAACAAACAAAAACAAGAAAAAGCCCCTGTTGCCTCCCCCCTCCCCATGCCTGCCACCCCACCCTCTCCCAGTTATTGGCCCTGGCATTCCCCTACACTAGGGCACAGAACCTTCACTGGGCCAAGGTCCTCTCCTTCTATTGATGATCGAATTAGCAATCCTCTACTATACACATGCTGCCAAAACAATCACATTTCTTTACATAGTCACTCAAGGTTTTCCTCCGCTCCTCACAGGATCCCATTGTTTGAGCAGACCATCCTTTTGACATCTTTCTTATATTGGAGAGGAAATGCTTTCCATCTTGACTCTGTCCATACGTAGTCTGTCCGGGACCGGCTAGTCCACATGTGGACTAATGGCTTTCATTGTTCTGTACACAGTACTATTTTAAGATTCATACACAGTACTGTTGTGAAGTATCAAAGAACTGCACCAAACAAATTGTGAAGACTACTGAAGAGAAAAAGACCAACAGAAGCTGCCAGGTACTTTGGAGGTAGTGAAGAGCTGGCATCTAGAGGAAACACACAGTGGCTACTTGCAATACTGGTCTTCTACATGTCCTGACCATCAGATATCATTATGTTTTATGAACAATATTATATTTGTGCTTTTGTACATGCTATAGGCCCCCCCTTTTCTTAGTATTGCCTCAGGCAGTTTATTGTGTGTGATCAGCTACAGTCTAGAAATATTAAACAGAAATGTCTAGATATAACAACACAAACTTTTTAGACTGTATGCCATTTCCCATAGCCTTATCCTATCTCACATCCTCCCATTCCATCCCACTGAAACGTGACTCTTTGTTTGGTCCAGCATATCCTCCCTGTATGGTTTAACTAAGCAAGTAGTAACTTAGCAGCTCAGCCCTTGGGTTTCCTATGGAGTTATATATAACACTGCTTTTATACAGGGCTTACTGCAATTCTCAGCTTCCGGGACTCCCTAGGGCTCTTGAAACATAGCTCCCACACTCAAATATGGGGAACTATTGAACTGTATATTTTATTTTAATTATGAATAAAAATTGGTCAACTAAGGCAATCAGACTCCTAGTGGGTACCCAAAACCATTTCTTTGTAGCAGTGAGGAAAACACACCCACATACTCAAAAATAAGGAAGAGAAATCTTCGCAGTTTCTAAAGCAAGGCTTCTAAAGGAGACAGGAATGCAGGAAGTGTAACAACAGGAAGTAAGGCTAGGACCACACAGCCCTCTGCAGGTCTGTGGTCTGTGAGGACTGGATACCACTTCCTACCCAGTCAAGGTTGTGTTGGGAACTGGATCTGATGAACTTGGGTGCAAAGGGGAGCAGGGCCTAGGGATGTGACAGAGGCTGCCAGGGGATCCTCGCTGGAGGCCAGCTCGGCTCAGGGCCTCACAAGTGAAGTCTCAATTGGGAGGCATTGAGCAGCTGAGGAGAGCAAGTCGCCATGACAACATAAGGAGAGCAGAGCTTGCAATCACGTGCATTTGAGGGACTATAGATCAGCTAAGACACTCTGAGGGGCCTGCAGAACAGGCATGCAAGAGACTTGAGGAGGTCAGGAAGGGAATGGCAGCCTAGGCAGAGCTGAAATGGCAGCGCAGAAAGGAAGCAGCTGTGAGAAGTGCCAATCAGAAAGGGAACAGAAAGGTCATGAGAATTTAAAACTCAGTGGGGAAACCAACCTGGATGCTGGACACAGCCTAAGAACAAAGCTGGACTTCAGAGATCAAGCATAGCCCAGCAAAAGAGGAGATGAGAGGGGGGTTAAAGCTGTAAAAACAAAGCCAAAAGACATGCAGAGCTGCCTTGAAAGCCTCCATTGGGGTCCAGCCATTCTTGAAGGATCAACAGCAGTAATTGACAGGTTGGTTCCTCAACAGCACACAAGAATCAAAAAAATGCCACAGACCCAGAAATTCTAGCAAGAGCTGAGTAGGAAAAATGCATGAGTCTTGATCCACGGTGATAAGGCTCTAGAACCTAAAGCTGTTAGAGGGAGGACTCCACATGCTGATAGATTTCCCAGGTCCCCCCACTCCTTGCAAAAGAAGAGTGCTATAAGTATCTCCCACAAAGATTAAGTGATTCAACCTACCTGAAGCCCCTGGGACAATTTCTCTCTCCATTAAGAGAGAGGACAACTTCTAGGATACTTCCTTAGAAATGACATCCATCACCTTTTGAGACAGGGTCTCTCTTTGGCCCAGGAGCTCATCTATTAAATTAATTGGTCAATGTGTCCCGGGGTACTCCTGTTTGCACATCACCAGGACTGGGGTTATAAGCATGCTCCACAATGCCCAGAATTTTTATGTAGGTTCTGAGGATTGAACACAAATCCTCATGCTTGCCTAGCAAGCACTGTATCCACTGAGCTATCTCCCCAGGTTAGGAAACACTAGTTTGTGGGGGGGGGGGGGGGGGGGGGTTGGGGGGAGTCTTGCTGTCAAACTTCTCCTGGGCAACAGTGGAAACCAAACATGGAGTTTAGTTCAAGTCCTTTCTGGGCTTGGAACTAACTGGTTTTTTGTCTAGGAAGTGGAGAGAACAGGCCTGTGTTTGGAGATCGCCCTTTATGGATTCTGCTCTCATATAGCATTTCATTCAACCTTTGCAATAACTTGAGATATATTACTGGATCACTGTCACTCAGAAGAACAAACCTGGATGGTGAGAAGCTAATGGGTTTCCCCAAAGTCCTTTAGTGAGGAAACAAAGGGGCTCTTCGACCTCAGAACCACGCTCCTGCTAGTGTGGAATGAAGGTAGAGGCTGGGGGAGACAAGAGTCCTGGACTTGAGTCTGGTCTCAGAGTTTCTGCTTCCAGATACACGTTCTCTGGCCTCAGAAAATGGAGTGCTACCTTTGAGCAGGAAGAAAATAAACCATCGTGATTTCTTTTAACAGCTTCAATAACCAACATGACATTGTGAAGGACGTGCCAATATTTGTAATCTCCCCTGACAAGTTGTTAAGTATTTATAGAAACATTTTCTCCTGGCCCTGCTTAAGGAAAGTACTGTATCTAATTTCCTCTGGAGACATGTGCTGGGGAAAATCAGAAGGATGATCTGTCATCATAAATAGCAATAAATAGTCGCCCTGAAAGACTTGCTTGTTTAGCAAGGTTGCTTGAATATTAACATCTCCCTTTAATCTTGTTTCTGTGGGGAAAAGTTCACGACTTAAGTATGTGCTGAGCTCCAGGTTTGAGGGGAGCTCAAGGCTGGAGGTTGGTGATCTCCGAAGTCTGGGATCAGTCAGGGAAAACTGAGGCACAGGGAAGAAAATGAGGCTCTAAAATCTAGGGGATAAGAGAAAGTACTGAAAGTGAAAGCCACAAGATTTAGGCTTTAGTAGTTCCCACAGGCAAAGATTCTTCTTTCTGGGACTCACTCTCTCAGTCTTCCTGATCTGTAAAATGGGGTAAAAGGCTAAGATGGAGGCTCTATTTGCTCTTGAATTCTATAAGAAAGTCCTAGAAGGAACTGATATCAAAGGGGCAGGGGTAATTCATTCTGACCCAGTGTGTCACAGCCATACCAGATCTTTCTTGATGATTGCGGGATCCCAATGCCCCAGAGCAGAACCAAACAGCTGAAACCCACTGTCTCCCTCCTCTGTAAACGCATGTGAGCAAATGACTTTTCTTGGGAATCAGTACTGAACCAGGCCAGACTTTTAAATTTATGCGAGCCAAGTTATACCTTAAAAACAGACCCACATGAGCCTTCCCAATGGCTAGCCTCAGAAGCTGAAGACTCAGCAAACTAGTTATTGGAAACAGAAAGAATCTCTTAAGTGAACTTGGTTGGTAAACCTCTGCAGGAATGAATTGGTTAGCCAAGTTCCAACCTCATGAGGGTGGCCCTTAGGGGGACCGACATAAGCTCCAACGATAGAGTAAACTGATGGCATTCTGATGCTCAGAGGCTGAATGAGCAATGTGCAGTGTAATGAGCTTGCCATCACTTGTGGCATACAAACAATGATTTGTTGGTTGCCTCTTGATGATGCTGAAGGGGAAATCCAAGGGTGGGGTGGGGGTGGGGGGTTTCCGAAAAGAATTTTTGTGAAAAAAAAAAAAACAAACAAACAACTTTTAAACTACAGACTTTGTTTTTTTCTCTTGTCTTTCCAACAAGTTTTGGAATGTTCTGTTTGTTTGTTTTTGTTGTTGTTGTTTTTGTTCTTTTCTGATACCCTAGATACCAGCAAGACGAGAGTGGTTCTGCACCCAAAGAACCCAGGAACATCATTGGGGGACACTGTCCCGCATGTCCTATTTCTTTCTCACAGACTCTAACTTCTATGTTTATCAACATAGATCAAGCAGAAAACCCAGAGGAACAAAAGAAGCTCATGAACCAGAGGCCTGAGCTGATTTATCATTTATTCTAGATCGCTTTTTGGGAGATTTTGGTCCATGGTGAGTTTTCCCAATGGCTTTTGAGACTGGGGTGAGAGGCAGTGTATCATAGCTGGATCCTGTGGGGAAAAAGTCACTCTCTTCTTGGTGTCCAGGAAGCCAAAGAGAGAGGAAGGGTTAGGGTCCCCTTATCCCCTGCCTGGGCACACTCCCAGTGACCCAGCCTCCTTCTACTCAGGCCAACTCTGAAGGTTTCCACCACACCCCATAACACCACAGGCTTGAATTCCACCCACAGGTCTCCATAATGAGTCTCTGTGAGACTCATCCAAATCTCAGCAAACAGCCAAGGGACAGAGTGTGAAGGGGACAAAGAGTTACACAGGGTCATCACATCTGAAGCCGGGAGGTTCTGCATCAGCCCTGTTTCCTCCCAGTCAGCATTCCTGTATCTTTCCCAAGTGAAGTCAAAAAGAAGGGGGCATAAAACAATGACAAAGTGGTGAGCTGTCAGCCCGCCTTACAGAGATTACATTACAGTCCAAGTTTAAGCCTGTAACTGGCTCTTTCTCTAAAGGGCCAGATAGTAAATAGCCATATGGTTCTGTTGCAGCGCAAAAGTAGCCACTAGTAATACTCAAGTCAATATGTGTGGTTGTATTTCAGTATACTTTTATTGATGAAAATAGGCTTCAAAGGTTGGGGAAATGGCTCAGTGAGTAAAGTGCTTGCTATGCAAGTGTGTGGGTCTGAGTTTGCATCCCTAGAACCCATATAAAAGCCAGGTATGGCAGCATATGTCTATCACTCCTGGCAGGGAAGGTGGGCAGGCAAACTTCAGTAGCACATCAGCCAAACAGCAAGCTCAAGGGGCAGTGAAAGGCCCTGGCTCAACTGTGAAGTAGAGAATGACATCCAGTGTCAAGCTCCGATCTCTACACATTCACATAAACATGTGAACCTCTCTCTCTCTCTCTCTCTCTCTCTCTCTCTCTCTCTCTCTCTCATACACACACAGAGAGAGACATATATATATGTGTATGTGCATATGTATGTATATATATGCATATATATATACACACACACATACACAAACAGACAAATACACACAGAGAAAGACAGACAGAAAGATACATATACAGAGTGAGAGACTGATAGACACACACATACATTCACAGAGAGACAGACAGACAGAGATACACATACAGAGAGAGACAGACACACGTACATATAGAGACAGAGAAAGAGACATACACACACAGAGATATATAGAAAGACAGACAGACAGACAGACAGACAGACACACACACACACACACACACACACACACACACACTCCAAAAGGGAACAACAGGCTATAAGCTATATGCAGGTTTGACCCATAAGCTGTAGGTAACCAAATTGCTGCTGTCAATTGTTAGCAAACATTCAATTCCTTGGTGGTTGCTCACAGAGCACAGGCTCTAATACTCCCTCTAAAATCTTTATATTTATAATGTGTACACTGACCAGGAAGAGTTTTCCATATACTCAAATTAAAATCACCAAACTAATTGATTCTCCAAGTGAGAAATAATTCTACTAAGAATTACCCTGTGAGTCCAGCTAGAATTATTGTACATTAATGCTAGAAGAAATAATAGCTCTGTTTCATTTTGTAAATGTTCTAATTTAATGTCACCTAAAAGGTACATAAAGCAGTCTTCAATTTCCTCTTCCCATGAATCTGAAGTCAGCCCTTCCCCATTCATCTAGTCTGCAAAAATGATATTGAATCCTTGCTATAAATTAGTCTTTGTGCTAGGTGCTCAATAGACAATGGAGTGCCTGAAATAAGAACCCTTGAGAAGGGCACTGGCATTAATGTACAGCATTACAGACATACACATGTAGAATCCATAAGGTTCCAGGATGGCCGGGTCACTAAGAGATGCAGTTACCTCCTCTGGG
This sequence comes from Montemys delectorum, assembly GCA_019843815.1. NCBI lineage: Eukaryota > Metazoa > Chordata > Mammalia > Rodentia > Muridae > Montemys > Montemys delectorum. The sequence continues at coordinate 70,530 of JADRCD010238311.1, forward strand.
ATGTGTCTAGACAAGCGTGATTAAAATAAAGCTGTAAAGTGAGGACAGTATGGGAGAGTTCACCAAGTATCAAGAAGAGACAGACATTCTGGGATAGCAAGGGTGGGATGAGACTACATGCTAAGCCAACCATGAATGAAAATTTAGGAAAAACAAAGGTATGGCCACCAGGAAGAACCCAAATCACAAAGACTATGCACAGAACTCAGGCTTTCCTCTAAGGTACAGGGGGTTCTGGGGGATAGTTCCCTTTCAGTGAGATATGCATCTAGATAGGTATATGAATCTAGGGTTCTTAAGAATGTAAAAAGCAAGAACAAACAAGAGAAAGATGTCTTTAAAACACCAAGAAAGCACTGGGAAAGCCTGAGCCAGGGCCACACACAGGAGGCAGAAGGATGCTCAGGACCAGGAACAGCAGCATAGTTTGTTCTGAGTCTTCACCTCTTCTTTCATACCCCTTGTCTTTTGTATGATGCTTGGACGAAACAGAGCATCATTTGTAAGGTATATGGTCCTGAGATGTTCCTTCCTACTCTCCAAACTCTTGCTAAGGCAAGGTGACAGTGAAAACAGACTGAGACCACAGCATTCAGGTAAGGACTGTTCCCCACTGATCCTCCTCCATGCACGCCAGCCCTGGGCACATCATTGTTATATGCAAGAGAATCTGCTTCCCGCATGTGTCCTAAATCATATATCCCCTCAAAAGCTGAGCTGACAGTGCCATTGCTTGTGTGTATATTGCTTGTGTGTTCTCACTTATAAAAGTCCTCTCCCAGGGGAAGAGAGTAAGAGAGAAGCACTAAGATGAACCATTAGCCTGGCCTGGTCACCAACCTTCTACTGTGTTAACTAAGAAGCACCATAAGAGAGAGAGAGAGTAGTTCTTGGTCCACTTGCTGTCACTGAACCTTGCAGTGCTATGGCAGTGGGCACTGCCCACCAGGCTCTTTGGCATAGTTTTTTGTCTGTCCCACTTAACCACCAGTAGTAGCTTGAATGAGAGTTGCCTCCATTAACTCCTACACTTGGATGTTTGATCCCTATCTGTTTAGTCTAGTCATCACTAGACATTTGACCTTATTAGTAAATTAATCTCCCTCTTACTAAGTTTTAATAAACTCATCTTTCTAGCCATCTCCATCTTCTTTGGTCTTTGGGAATTCCCATCTTTTCCCTTCACAGATCCTCTAGCTAGAGGGGCAGTTTATAGTTCACCATGTAGCTTGCTTGTTCGCAAAGTACAAGAGATGTAGCATCCTGCTGCTCCAAGCCAAAGGTTTGAGAGATTGTGTTTCTGTTGCCTAAGAAGGAGGAAGAAAGACCCATAGAATAGAACCACACAGCCATGCCCTCATAGCTCTTTGAGCTTCTAAAAATAATCAAGATTTTTTCTTTTCAGTCAATTGACTCTACTGCAGTCATCTACTGCAGTAACCAAGGCTATTGGAACAGGAATGGGACAAGAAGAAAGAGTCAACAATCACTTAAAGAAGGCTTATGCACGAGATAGGTGGAGGTTCCATTAACCAGAATATGAAGTACAGGGAGAGGAAACTGAGCTGGGATGGGGGAGTTCCAAGTTGCCTCGACTTGGCTGAGTGAGTGTAGGTGGTGAGAAAACTATTCAGCAGTCAGAGGCAGATGAGAGGAATTTCAGATACAGATACAGTTTTGAGAAGCACTGTGAGAAGAATGGGAGAAACATTGCCCAAGGATGAGCTCGAGGAGGAGTAGAGGGAGGAGTCCCAATATGTATGCCTCAGACGAAAAGTACCTGATTCTCAGACCAAGGCACTCCTCGTCTACACAACAGTGTCCAGTGCATACGTAAATGGCTCTTGAAAAATATCTCATGAAAGAATTGATTGTCTAATGGATCCATCAAACTATTCTCACAACTCAACTTTCTAAGAGAGTTGGGAAAGTCCCACACAGTTTTTAATCAGGAAAGGAAAAATGGTCTTCTCCTAGATTTAACCTGTTGCGTGCCACTTGCTCCACTGCTACTACCCCAAACCAAGGCTTTGCCACTAGGCAGAAGAGAGCCATCATGGAAGGACAGAGACTACTGCCCTTCCTAAGTCTAACTGTTATCTGTGGATTTGAATGGCTAGTCCTTTCCTTATGCTGATGTAAATCATACCCCAAGTAACAGTTGTGGCTCTGATGCCTAAACACTAGCAGCCACAATATGTTTCAGGCTGGATACCTGCTTCCATCGTGGGAAGCTGTAAGCTACAAAGAAGGTAGCTAATGAAGAGCTCTCAACAGCAGCTGAAGCAGATCGAATTTCATGCATGTTGTCACAGCCCTCGGTGGCAGATATGAGCTTCTCCAAACCTTTCCCCAGCCAAGTGTCCTTTCCCTTGTATCCTTTGCTTTGAGCCACAGGCACACAGGCTACTATATGCTATGAGCCCCAAAGCAAACGTGAAGACAGTCTTGAGGACTCCCAACATACATATTTCACTTTCTAGTCATTGTAACTGAGTCCAATTTTGTCAAAAATATACCCTGTTATCCTAATGAACACCCATCACCACTCCACAGTCACTTGTAGAGAACGCTGCCCATTGGCTGGTCAGCGGATCCCTTCTTTCTAACATATGCCAAAGCTTTAATATATGCAATCTCCATTAACATTAGAAAGTAGTGGAGGACATATTCTCACTATGTAGCTCAAGCTGTCCTTGAATCGGATCTGGGCTGACCTTGTATAATCCGGGCTGGATTCTAATTGTGATCCTCCCACCTCCACTTCCCAAGAGCTGGAATTACAGGAATGTGTCACTATACCTGCCCAGGAAAAACAAAGTTAAGTTTTAAATGACAAAATTATAAAGACAAATAGGTTGTATTCGTGTCTATATCTTGTACCCTAATCCAGAGACACACAACTTGTACTGGAAGCCTAGTTCATCATTCTCAACCTGTGGCTCATGGATCACTGCAAAGGTTTGAGTTCATGGAATACCCCCTATAGACAGCAAAATGCTTCTCAATGGCTAACCTGAGCTCTGTCTCTCAGAGCTCCTGCTTCTTATGTAAAGATACAACACTTTCAAGTGTACATGGTGCTTGCGAGTAATATAATAGGAATTTCTTTAAAAGTGAGAGTGTATTTGAGCAATGGAGATGACTATATATTAAATCTTTGCAATGAAATAAAGTGATCTCTCAAAATCTACAATAGACCAGGAAGACAATATGAAGAGATACCTATATTTCAGAAATGGTGAGAATGTGATGATGAATACAGATAGGATTTGATCCAAAAAGAAACAAAATCAGAAGAAAGTTCCTAAAGGAAAATATCACACTGAAGTGATTCCAGAGAGCTCCAAACTCAGAGACATTAGAAGAGAGAGGGGAATGTGGCCATTTGGAAACAGGTAAGCTGGCCAGGCATGATGGTCTCTCTGTAATCCCAGCACACAGAAGAGGAGAGCAGAGGATCCAAAGAAGCTATCCTGCACTACAGAGAGAATTCCAGACCAGCCTGGGTTACACAGTGAAACCCTGAGTTAAAAAGTAAAAAAAGGAAAAGGAAAAAGGAGAAAATGTGACAAGATAAATTGTGGAGAAGCAATGAGGTCAGCCACTGGCCAGTCCTTTCCTGTGACTTCTGATTAATAGTGAAGCTTTGTGTACACTACATTGAGCCCATTAATGTATCTGGATTGGCCTAAGTACAAGGAGAACTGGACCCATGCATTCAGATGAGAGCCCAAGCAGACCTTCCTGTGAAGGTCTGCCCATCCCTGCTTCATCTCAACAAAGGCCAGCAAGGGAAACACAAACACAGGCTCTCAGATGTGGGGATACCTGCCCTAGAGGCTCACCAAGCAAGTAAAAAATCAACCCTGGGGAAAGAGAAAGGAGATTTGATGTTCTAGTGCACTAAAAGTTCAAAGGTACACAAAACAGATGATGAGCACATTTCCTTACAAGTAATCAGATCTTCTGAAGATTAAAGTTTAAATCATTAAAAAAGAACATCCAACCAGCAGTCAGGCTCAGGACTATGACTCTGGGAGCCAAGGTATTCTGTGAATGCCACCGAAAGGTAAATGAACTCACTCCACCCAAGGTAGCCTCAAGATAGTATATTAAAATATTTTCTCTCTGGACAGAGTACAAGAGCATAAGGTGTGAAAGTAAGGATGATTCAGGACACACACACACACACACAGAGAGAGAGAGAGAGAGAGAGAGAGAGAGAGA
>JADRCD010238313.1:0-18633 GCA_019843815.1 Montemys delectorum
TTTTTTTTTTTTTACCCTGGGGCCAGGCTACTTGGCCTTTTATTTTAAAGAAGGAAAAAAGGGGGACCTGTCGTTTCTAGAGCAGCTGCAGAGTGGTAGGGATTCCTGCTTCACACCCTCGAGGCCAGTCAGAAAATCTCCCTTAAAGGATCACACAAGGCCCTCTGACTCAACAGATGTCTCTAGTTACTGGTAATTTTCTGGGAAAACCATTGTGTTCAAAGGTCTAGTGTGAGAACAGGCTTTCCTGCAAAACTTCCAGACCACAGGTATAGTCCTTCAGCTCTTCCTGGAGCCTCTCACAAGTTTGGAAATTCTGCTCAGGAAGCCATTTAGGAGACAAAGCCAGCCCTGATTCCAGGCCCAAGCCCTGCCTGGAAGTGGAAGCCTACTGCTTCCACACAGCCCCTTCCTCCTTGAACCCTGTCTGGCCCTCCACCCTATTTCCTATGCCCTTTGCTACCTGGCCTGGAGTAGGTAGGACCCCAAGGAAGCTACAGAGACACCAACCAGGAAAGAAGGCAAGTGCTACTCTATACACCCAGGATTAGGGAGACCTTTCCACTGTAGTTCTACAAGGGATTTTATGACCCAGGCCTACCCAGGTCTACTGGTGTGAAGAGAGGTTAAGTGACAGCAGGACAACTCCCAGAGCTGAAACCCTGTCCCAATCCTGCCCCTCTCCAACTCTGGTTGGGGGTGGCGCTCCATGATTGGTGGCATTTACAGTTGCTTCATTCATCTGGAGGAGGGTTAGGATGAAGGTGTGTATATGGGGGTGGGGGGAGCACATGGAACTGTCTAATGTTTTCACAAGCAACTGACAGGGAGGCTTAAAAACAGCAAAACTCCTGAAGCCAGGTCTGGATGCAGGCAAACTGCATACTCTATGGAGTACTGTGCTATGAGCACAGCAAAGAAACATGGAATATTCTGGGGTAGATAAGGTGTCCTTTCTGAAATTCTTGTATTTTCAACTGAAGTGGTTCAGGAAGTCATAAAGAATATAACAACACCTACACAAAGCCGTGTATATACTTACACGCACGCGTATGTACACACACACACACACACACACACACACTCACTAGTGCTCTCTAGAAATCTCCCGCTCCCAACCTGGGCTGTTTCCACTAAACCATCACCCCCAACCTGACAAAGTAGTAGTACTAATTTGCACACATTGGTACACTTGCCTAGAAGTCAAAAGGACTACAAGCCAGACATTTCATAATAGTGTTTTCCCTCCTTTTACAAAGGGTTACAAAACACATTTGAAAATTTCCGTTTCTATGAACTGCTATAAAAGGGCAATAATCAACACTCTTGGTTCCTGCCAGGAGACTAGCAGCCATCACAGACAGGCTCTCCCAGGAGCTCTACCCTGTTACTACATTCAAGGAGAGAAATAGCCATTCCAAAAGCTTTCAGATGCAGAACGCTATGTCAAAGCTCTCCTCCAGGTGATCAAGCTATGAGGGGAGTGAGCTGAACCCAAAGAGCAGACATTTCCACTTCTTCCCACTCAATTCTTAGGTCTCAGCACTGCTTTCCAAAGAAGCAACAGTGTATCTATCTCCCTGGCTCCTCTTCCCCAAGCTGCAGAGAGCCACATGGGGGAGCCTGTTTTCTTTGTCGTTCTGAATGGAAGAGGCCATATCCCATTTCAGAAGGCAGTCTCTGTCTGGGTATTCCATGGTAGCTGCTGCACACTTACACAGCACTCAGACAGTGGCCTATAGCCCAGGAGAGATGTGCTACTTCCCATTTCTGAGTTTACAAGATACCAAAGAAAGATGGGAGACCTATGTTTAATTATCTGACAAAAAATATTCTTCATCTGAGGCTGATCTAAAGAAATGGCAATTTAGTGAGGCATGGCAGCACACACCTTTAATCTCAGTCCTCGACTCAGGCAGAGGCAGGAAGATCTCTGGAAGTTTGAAGGCATCCTGATCTACAGAGCAAGTTCCAGGACAGCCCGGAACTGTTAAAGAGACACCATGTCTCAAAAAAACAAAAAAGGACAGAAGGAGGGAGGGAAGAGGAAAGAAAAGGCAACTTGTAACCATCCAGCATAAACTGCTCTGAAGTCTCAACAATAAGCTCCCAGCTTCAACAATGAATGCATAGTCTGAGTATGACATTGAAGAGGAGGGTGCTCTGCATCTTCTGACCTTACGACTACAAATGTGAACAGGAGAGGACACACTATACATGTTCATGACAATGCTAGAATCAGAAGTTGCCAGCACTGCGTGCTGCTGGACCAATTCAACTCTCACCCTGGGAAAGAGAAGCAGCCGCTGTGGAAGGTCACTCACAGATTCTTGTGCAAAACACAAACCTATAGACAGAAATCCCATCAAGGATAGAGGGATTTGGGACCGGTTAGCTTCCATAAAGCATTAAACGAGGTGATTTCTACAGTGGTATTAGGACAGTAGATAAAGACTGCATGTCAGTTCTCATAGAACTGGGGATAGGGGGTAGCCTTAGAGCAGTCTGGATTTCAACCCAACACCATAACAAACGAACAATAACGAAAACCCTAGCTCTTGGAACTGTATTCACAAACAAGGCATTTCAGGCTACACAAATAAACACCAACCAGGAAGTTGGGGAATCCCAGGCTGGAACTCAGACTGAGTCACATGCCTTTGTGCAGGGTAGGACAGCAGCTGACCTAAGTTACTGGGAACACAATGTTGTGACTGGAAACTCTTTAATAAAGAGTAGGCAAAAAGACCTGCACAGTAGTCAGCAAAACATCAACTCTAAGCATGGTCTAACCATCTACACTTGCCTCCCGGGTGCACTAAGGAAAGCGGACACAGGTAAGGCCACTGCTGCGGAGTAGAGGTAAGGGTCACAGCAAGAGGCAGTTCATGGGGAGTTTAGTCCCATGGGCTGGCCACAAATAAGACCTAGGTGTGGGGGAACAGAGAGATATGGTGTATTTCATTAATGTGTTAAACCACACACACACACACACACACACACACACACTTTCTCTCCCAGCTCTACCCACAGAGTGGCATAGTAGCAGCCACACCCCAGTCACAAAGAGCACACCCAGATCCCAGATTCTGATACCATTCTGAAGTGAGAGGAAACAGGGTCCTTTGGATTTGATTTGTGGGCTGGGACAGGAAAAGTCCGTAAGCTTGAGCATCATGTAATGCCAAAAAGTCAGGAAACAGACAAAAACTCAAAACGAAGAGGCATGCCAAAAGGACACAGGAACAGGCCTAAAGAGTCCCTGTCCAGGGCTGCAACATTTGAGTAACAACATAAATAGCACTAAATTCACAAGAACTGGATTCCCCACAGGCATGAAGTGGAGAGAAAGACTCTTCCTTGCTGCTGTGTTTACCTCCAAAAGCCACAAACCCAACCCAACCATGAGAGAAAGAAAGATCAGACAGCTACAGGCTGAGGAACAGTCTACAGAACACTTAGCCAGTGTAGAGTTACTATTCTTGTTGCTGTGTCTAAGTACCTGACTACAGCAATGTAAGGAAGAGTTTATTCTGGGCTCTCGGTCCGAGGGGACCACAGTTCATCATGGCAGGAGGCAGGAGCATGGGGCAGCTGGTCACACTGCATTCTCAGGTAGCAGAGAGATGAATGCTGGTACTTGTCTGCTTTTTATACAGTCTGGGACCCCAGATCATCAGGTGGTATCAACCACACACATCAGGTAGGTCTTCCCTCTCACACCCAGAGACCCAGAGAGGTGTCTCCTGGGTGACTCTAAATCTAATTTGCTTGACAATGAAATTGAACATCACAGCCAATACCCCTCAAAACACCCCTCAAGGGGTCTCTCTCTTTCTGATATGGCGTGGCTGCTGCACTAATGAGCTCACATCTGCTGAAGTTACCTGCACAAGATCAAGCCAGTGGGCATTCTAGCATGGGCTGGGGAGGGCTCCTGAGGTCCTACCCCTAGCTCACAAGCTATGTGGCAATCGACGGGTTTTGGCCGCTGTAGTGGTGGGACCTTCTTCTTAGGGTTGTGGTCACTGGTAAGTTGACTGTGCTCTGGTGGGTGAATGGCCCCATAAACATCTGCAGGAGGGCAGCATTAACTGGGCTCATTGACTTGTTTTTTTAAAAGAACATAAAGACAAGCTGAAGGGGTAAGGAGACATGTGAGAGATGAGTTGGGGGCTGACCATCAATCAAGATACAAGTATGAAATTGTCAAAGAATAGATAAAAGTATTTATTTAAGAACTGCCAACGATGGCATGACAGTGGTGCTCGCCTTTAATCCAGCACCCAAGAGGTAGACGCAGGTGGAATTCTGTGAGTTGAAGGCCAGCCCAGTCTCCATAGCAAGTTCCAGCCAGCCAGGGCTGTCTGTATAGAAAGACCATGTCTCAAAACAAAACAAAAACAAACAAAAACCCAACAACAACCAAAAACCAAAACTATGAAAAACAAGCCGGATCTTAGATGCTGGGGGAGACCCAGGGAAACATGACAGCCATCGTCCTATTAATGGACAACAGACAATGATGGCCCTTGCCTTTTGCGATCATAACAGTGGTCATGTGGCTCTACATGGAGGGACAAGAGAATGCTGCTGAGCTAGTGCAAATGGCTAAATCAGATTCAATTGACAGAAAAAGATGAAGATGGATAAACTAATCTCTCTGGCTCCTCAACTACGATGAGAGTGCCCCACGGTAGTCACTTCTGTCAAGCAGACACTTCCCTAATTAGTTACTTCCCGCCTGGAAGGTAGGCATAGGAACCACCCAGCAGTGGGTATCTACTGGCCCAGCAACGGGTATCTACTGGCCCAGCAACCATTCTTCAGAGGGACTGACTTCAGTTTGAGAGGTAATACCCAAGGAAGGCTGTTCTTTGCAGACTCCCTTAGACCTGGCTTTTTTTATTTTATTTTATTTTATTTATTATTAAATAAGTACACTGTAGCTGTCTTCAGTCACACCATAAGAGAGAGTCAGATCTCATTACAGGGTGGTTGTGAGCCACCATGTGGTTACTGGGATTTGAACTCAGGACCTTTGGAAGAGCTGTCAGTGCTCTTACCTGCTGAGCCATCTGGCCAGCCCTAGACCTGGCTTTGTGAACTGCTTCTGACCAACCAACACTAGGCGAATTTCCTTTTAGAAAAAAAAAAATGCAGGACATTTCCTTCACTCTCCCTTTCTTCCAATGCTTCTAATACAATAGGAGCAGATGTCATCATGACCCATGCTGTGACAATGGCCCAATCTGAATGGTAAAATTACTTCAGTGAAAAGAGGGAATGAGCTCAGGCCTCTGGTCACCCTCTGTGGCTGCTACACCAGGCCTAGATTGTCCATGTAGGAGACCTGGGACCTCAGGCCTGGTACCAATTCATTCAAACTGTTCTCTGACTACCAGGGGCATGCCTTCTTCCCCAATAAATAAATAGTTTGTTCATCATCTCTTTTATATCTCTCAGCTCTCCTTAGACCTCCCGTGCTAGACCTAAGGCCAACAGGAATTCTGGGTAAAGGTGGAAGGCATGGGCCACCTTCTGATTTCCACTGACACAAATTAACAGACAAAGCAAAAGATAAAGAGCAAGAGTAACACTTAGAAACTGGACCGTAGACAACAGAGGCAGTGGAAGGGGGCTCTCCTTACCCTACACAATGTACTCAACCCAGGGGCTCAGAAGCCTCTGGCAGCTATAAGATCAAGAATATCAATAGAGGCAATGCAAACACAGGATCCCTCTCCTCATGGATGGCTGCCCACCCTTCCCCACCTGCTACAGTGGAGACTAGCTAATGGAAGGCTTTGGACAGCAATTCTTCGGGCTCAAGGTGTGACAGATTTCAAATCAACAGATCCTGGGGAACAGTTCACATGCTAGATGTGGCCACCCTAGTGCCTCCCCCAATTGGTTCTGAACCCCAAGGCAGGGCAGAAGACTCCTCCCCAGGGCAAAGGCCTGAAGAAAAATGGCCTAACAGACCTCTACCATCAGAGCAGCACCAGACACCAGAAAACTCAGCCCCAGGCCCTGTAGGCCAAAGGACAGTGGAGAGCCGGTGTGTGTGTGGGGGGGGGGGGGGGGGGGGGGACTAGACAAGAATGAGAAACACACTTCTCAAGGTCCCACCCACTACAATCCTGAGGCTGAGCACAACAGGAGAGGAAGAGGAAGTGCACAGAAGCAGCAGAAGCCTGAGGCAGAAAGCAATGGAAGAAAATGGGTCAGAAATGAAAAGCCCAGTAGAGTTTGAACAAATGCTGAAGAAAATTCGGAGAAAACAGCATAGGGTACAAATGGAAGGGGGGGCGGGGCGGGGGGAGAAGGAAGTGAAGGCCTGAAGATCAACCCAAATAGTTTCAGTCTCTGGCAAATGAACCAGGCTCACGAAGAAAGTATGTAAGGACACTCTTCACATGCCAAACTGGGGTTGGGAGTGGGGAACTGGGGTTGGGGTTGGGGGGACGCAATACAGGAAAGCCCACAGCAGACGTGCTCACAAATCTATACCTCCGAGTTGAAGAGATAGCTCAGTGGTTAAGAGCACACTCTGCTCTTATACAGGACGTGAGCTCAATTGCTAGCACCCACACTGGGCAGCTCATAGAGCAAAAGAGCCTTGACCCTTCAGGGGGCACACTATAAAGGCAATGCCCAGCAAGGCATCTGGAAAACCAGTAACAGAAACCGTGCCAAAGACAACTAGATTGGTTCCTTGGGTGGGGGGGGGGGCAAGGGGGGTGAGAGGAAGGCACAAACACATGTGGTGCACAGGTGCCCTCCAACTCACATCAGTCACCTACCAAAGGATCCTATTACCATAGGAGAGGAGCAAAGGTACCACGGGGGAGGGGGGGAAGGGGAACACATCCTCATCTGTCACCGACTCAAGATAAAGCCAGACTTCTTTTTTTTCTTTTTTTTTTTTTTTTTTTAATTTTTCGAGACAGGGTTTCTCTGTGTAGCCCTGGCTGTCCTGGAACTCACTCTGTAGACCAGGCTGGCCTGGAACTCAGAAATTCGCCTGCCCCTGCCTCCCAAGTGCTGGGATTAAAGGTGTGCTCCTCCACCACCACCCGGCAAGCCAGACTCTTCTTAGAGGTCAAATGCCAGAGAAAACAGCCATGGAACTGGCAGTGCTGCCTTGGGAGAGGCACGGTGGGAGGGACAATGAGGGAGCCATTTATTATAATAAAATATGTGCAGTAACCTGCTACTTAAGCTTTATAGATCCGCCGGATGTGCACACTCACCAATTCTTTTTTCAAATAATAGTTTTTAAAATCTCATTGCAAAATGGGGTGGACACAGCATCTCAGCATCCCGGCTGCTCCTTGAAGAATTAAGCCCTGGAAAGAGCTGGCCCTGTTGGGTCTCCTAAGGTGTGTGCAGGCAAAGCACTTCTCCTGCTCTGGGAGAGGTAAGGGACCATCCTGAAGGCACTAGGCCTTCCCAGGCTGCCTGTGGTGGCTTTACTGCTGGTTTCAGGAACATCACCAGAGCAGCACAGCCCTGGTGACAAGCTGCAGCCCTTTCTTACTCACAGCTAGTTAGAAGTTGAGGCTGAGGGTCAGTGTATGCTTTTTTAAACTTCTTTTCCAGTGTGGGGCCCCATGCATGCAAACGGAGCACACACTCAACCACAGGGCTGCATCCCAACTCTACAGGTGGCTGCAACTCTGAGGTAAGGGGGATAGGGTTTTGGGTTTCTTCAGGTGTCACAGAGTGCTATCCTTCATGAATGACACAGGCTGGACTTTCATGTAAAAAAAAAAAAAAAAACCACCTGGCATTTAAATACTCAGGGCAAAGTAATGGGGTATCCCAGAAAATCTTTCAAAACAACTGGCAGGGAGGGATGGGGTGGTGCCTGTGGGATGTTCTTCACCACAGTAATTTAGCAATCTCAAGCAACAGGCCCAACACACTGGCCACACTTCCGCCCTAGCTGGAAGGCCTGCTCCAGGGTTTTGCAGGTCCTCCCCTCCCTGGGTGGGCCCATCCTGTAGCCTGGAGCCTTGAACCAACAATCATTGTCCCTTCACTAGAGCCTAGTGTGCTTTCTGTGACTAGGCAGGCAGTGCTGGGCAAGGGCTAAGGCTGCACTAGGCAAACACATGACATACTAGGGTTAGGGTACAGGGCCATTGCAGGGTGTGTGTGTGTGTGTGTGTGTGTGTGTGTGTGTGTGTGTGTATGAGTGAGAGAGAGAGAGACTGTAGCCAAGTGCTACGTCTGACCCCAGACTATAAACCTGGGTGCTATGGTAGCAATTCTCAGGGGATAAGGCAGGGCTGTGGGGGTATGCCATTTTCCTGGCACTAACCTGGTTTTGATATAAAAGGAGAATGAAATGGAAACAGGCATCCTCTTGTGCTCAAAGACTAGAAACATCTTGGGGTACAGGGCTTAGGACTGGGACCCTGGGCTTATGCCCACAGACAACCCCTCCTCCGAGGCTAGGCAGCAGAAGCTGCCTCGCATAGGCTGATGGCTCACTGTGGGAACTCTGGCCACAACCCCTGCAGCCCCCCTTCCCAGCAGCTATTCTTGGTCTGTGTCTCCCTTTGGGGGGAGGATAAGGGTGGAAATGATCAGAAGCTAAAGTTAGCAAACTGCAAACAATTGAGGCCAGGAATCTGAGGTCAACTGAGGACAACAGTTTGTTCTCTGTGGCCCTGAGGTGGTTTAGCAATAAAAAAGGGAACTGAAAATGAAAACAAAGCTGGAAGGCACCCAAGCCCTGCTGGGCCCAGGCATGCTGAGGGTGGCCCCAGGTGGGCCAGGCCAGATGGCGGAGCAGACCCCTCTCACGGTATCCCACTTTGCAAGGAGATCCTCTCGATCCTGGCAACACACTCAAGGGCACCACAACTCTGGCTACAGAGATCTTAGGACAAGCCTTCCTTCCCAGTTCTAAGCTAGCTGAGACGTTTTTTGTTTTTTGTTTTTTGTTTTTTTGCTGAGTGGTAAGCACCATAGCTGTAAAGCCTATGATGACTGCTCCTTAGAACTAGGCTGGCAAGTCTCTTGTTCTGGGCCTGTTGGCCATCTTCCTTTTTAACATGACCCACTGAAACTGCCTTGGTGACAGACAAAGAAACAAAGCCAAAGGGAATCTGAGGGGTGCCAGGAGACTCACTCAAGCAGGAGGCTGCTTGAGGCCCAGTTCCTGGGCAGGGCATTGCTTCCCTGCCACCACCCTCTGCAGCCCCTCCTCTTGAAGGCCCACCCAGTGTCTGAGTAGGCCACAGGCTGAGAGGAGGGCCAGTGGAGCACAGTCAGCCCAGCTGTGTTGTGGCTGCACACAGGCAGGGGTGAGGGGGTGCAGGACACAGTCTAGCCTTGTCTTGCTCCATGCTGAAAAGCTTCTCTTCCCAACCACAGCTCCTACTCAGGAGGACCCACTGCTCAGTGTCCTGGGTTTCTTCTATCTGGTGATGTCACTACTGGGGACTTAAGAAATGATACTCTCCCTGTTCCTTAGGGAATCTGGCTTTGGCCATGTGATAAAAGAGATTGAACCTTTTATTAAGTTTCTTTCAATCCATTTCCGAATGTTGAAAGAAATGAATCAACCAGAAGGCCCATTGGGGGGCTGGAGAGATGGCTCAGTGGTTAAGAGTATTTACTGCCTACACTTCCAGAGGTCCTGAGTTTAATTCCCAGCAACCACACGCGGTGGCTCACAACCATCTGTAATGGGATCTGATGCCCTCTTCTGGTGTACATGAAGGGAGAGTACTCATATATAAAGAATAAATAGATAAGTACACCTTAAAAAAGAAAAAGAGGTCCCATCCCCAAGGACAGTTGTTAGCATTCGGTCTAAACTCCACTCTACAGTTACCTGGCATTAGCCAGGTGTGCTCTGCCCCATATTTACCTGGCAACAGCCAGGCAGGCCTGACCCACTCCCTCTCTTGCTCTTCCCTTCTTGCTCTGTCCCCTCATCCTTCCCAGCCCCCACCCCACCCCCCGCCCTTTCCAAGTGCCCACGGCTGGTTTCTACTCCACCCTGCCTTTCTCTGCCTCTACTACCCTCTTAACTCCCCTCCCCATGTCCTGAATAAACTCTATTCTATACTATACGGTTGTGTGGCTGGTCCCTCAGGGGGAAGGGATGCCTCTGCATGGGCCCACTGATAACCCCTTCCATCATACTTTGGCATACCTCCATAGAACATAGCCCCCCTTTTCTCTGTATCTTTTATAAACACAACAATAGTGGTCCAGATTGAGGGGGAAGATGCCAGAGTCCTCCCTGGGCTTGCGGAAGGTACATGGGTGCATTATTCCCTCCCCACTCCCAAGCAGCCGTATTTCCATTTCAAAGAAGAAACAAATGGGTGCATAATGGGGAACAGAGTGATTCTGCCTGTGGTACCCTGGGCCAGAGTCAGACCACCCCCATAGGCACTGCATGCAGGTGTTAATCTCAGCACTCACTAAGTCTGCTGTCCACACTTAAGCCAGGCGGAGCTGGAGCAGGCAGGGCTTACTGTGGCTACTAAGTCTGCATCTCAAGCAGAAGCCAGAATTCTAACAGCCTGAAGAGAGCACGTGGAAGAGCCCATTCCAGGGTACCTTTCCTCTACTATGAAGCACATGGGGGCCCTTCCTGCAGACAGCTGGGAAAGCGGAAGTGTAGCCCATCGTAAGCATTCTGCGAGCTAGCCCTGTTGAGGCTTCTGCTGGGAAACACTTTCCTTCAACTGCAACATCTGAGAATCCTGTCTTTCCAGGCTGGATCATAAAGCTCTCAGGGTGTGAGGCAGGGCCACAGGGTGCACTCTTTTCCTGGAGCAGCTTTATTTCCCTTTAAAAGGAGAGGCTACAGTTCCTGGGTGAAGGGTGAGCCTGGGCTCCTCGTTGCAAGCCTACTCGAACAGCGACTTCTGTTCACTGCAAAATCCTCTAGACATCTAACGAAAGCACACTTCCTTCTTTGCTGAGGTATGGACCGTAGGACTCCTCAGGCCTTCCTAAAAGGCTACTTACTGACTCGAGTGCAAGGCACATCCCTTAGCTGGTTCCTAGGAATTCACGCTGGAATTACTGAGGCTAGCAGTCACAAGGCTGCCACAGGAGAGCACATCAGTACATATGGCCACGCTTGTCTGACCTGGGGCTTGAGTGGGAAGGCAGAGAAAGGGACTGCATGAGAGCAGCCCACTGATGACCAGGTAAGGGTTGTGGGATGAGCAATAAGCACAAGGTTCTGGATGTCGTCTCTAGCAAAGAGCACGCACAAGTCAGGCTAAAAGCTACTTAGTGCCTTGTGGACCCTCCCACAATCCTTCCCTGGTAGACACTCCCACTAGCCTTCTAGTCGAGTGGCAGAGCACTCGACTAGAAGGCTAAGGCTCTGGGTTCAATTCCTAGCACCACCCACGCGGTTGACAATATCCACACAGTGGTGACTGTGGGTGAAGTGTTTGATTTCCTTTCAGAGTCTTTCCTCGACAGCTTCCTGTGGCCTAAATAATTTTTAATGAAAATGTTCAAATTTTGCCATCAGAAAGGTAAGTGAAGAGAAGACTTGGTTCAAGTCAGTGTTTTAACAAGGTAAGGCAAACAACAGCAGCATGCACCGTATGCTGCCCTAGAGCCCTAACAATGACACTCAACTGTCAACTCGGGCTTCTCAGGCCTTGACATAATTTGGAATCTGCCTCCAGGTCTGAGGATGGTGGAGTGGGGTGTTCTTGCAGAGCTGCTCTGAAGACTTCCCTACTCAGACAACTGTGGCCTATCTTCTAGCATCTTTCACTGTCAGCATCATGTTCTCACAAGAGGGCCATGGAGACTACTTACTCCATCCCACTAGGCCAATGGCTGCCAAGCCTGGGCTTTGGCTAAACTATGGGGGATTCTAAGAGCTCAGTGGACTTCACATTCTCTGCTGACCTGAACTTTTTGTTGTTGTTGTTGTTTTGTTTTGTTTTCCGAGACAGGGTTCCTCTGTGTAGCCCTGGCTGTCCTGGAACTCACTCTGTAGACCAGGCTGGCCTCGAACTCAGAAATCCGCCTGCCTCTGCCTCCCAAGGGCTGGGATTAAAGGCGTGTGCCACCACCGTCTGGCTCCAGAGGCCCTTCTTAAGAGAAGGGACTCTAGGCCTGAGCAGTCTGGTATCCAATCCCTCGAGGTCTTTATGTTGGACAGAGCCAGACCCTGTGTAGGTTGTAAGTACTAGCAAATACAAGTGCAGGAACCCTAGATCACATTATGTACCAAACAGCTTTCTCCAAACACTTGATGAATGGACTCCAGGTTTGTGTCCTTTACCATGAACCATGATAAAAACTCTTTTGGGGAAACACGTAATTCCTCCTAAATGTTAAATATCTGAGGGAGAAGCATCCTCACCTACAGCTACTCTGGCCTCCTCGGAGATGCATACTGAGACCCACTCACAGATGTCTACCTGTCCAGCAACAGACATTCTCCTTCTACTATGGCACAGACTATGGACTATGTGTTGAGTGGGCACCTAGGAGCCCTGTGTTTCAAGGAGCCTGTTCTGTCACTCGTTTACTTTTTCTATCCTCCAAGGACTCGTGTATCTGTCCAAGATTCCTGGACCACAGATGCTCGACGTCCACAGACCTCATTCCCTTCCCACACCATTATGTTTATAGCATTAACAGCTTAAGAGCAGAGGCTGCATGTAGTAGTGTCTCTTAAGTCCTAAAGGTCAGAGCGCCTGTCCCCAGGACATCGCAGGGTAAAGTGTGCATCATCTAGGAGATGGTCAGAGCTCGGTGAAGGCTGCTGTCATGATCCAGCAGCTTTAAGAATGCTATGAGTACTTGCACTTCAGTTAGGAATACATGGCTGATCACATTCTACCATCTACCTACATGTAGACGTCCAGGGAGCACTGAACTGATTGGCTTTTGATGAACTTATACCCAAGTTCACATTGGCAGGGGAGGCACTGGCAGCTGTGTCCCCCCACCTCCCAATGGCCCATGGCTGCCCAGGAGAAAGAAACAGCCTTTGAGCAACTCCAAGGACTTGAGCCACAGCCATAACAGCATAGACCTGCCAACACCCACTTGTAGAAGCCCCACAGGCCCTTCTTTTCCAACCATCGACATGTTTCCTCTCTAGTGCTGTGGGGTCCAGAAGAGGCACAACCCCCACACAGCAGAAACTCTAGGACTGTGAGGGGTAACGTAATATAAAGCAAAGGCCAGAATCTGGCGGGGGACCAGCATGAGCAGAGCAAGAGACGCTCTGCAGTTTCCCTGTGTCCCACTGCTACCATACAGGATATAGGATTCCACACTGGGAAGAGGGCTGTGGGTCCATCTGGAGTTCTGGGAAAAGCATCACAGCCCAGACAATGATGTAATATTGTAACATGTTACAATATCCAGTTTCCACTTCCTCTCCTAAATGGGTGGCAGAAGCATTTCCCAAGGGGTCTGGTATTCCCCAAGATAAAGTAACAGAGCTGTGGTCCTATAGAGAGGCGGGGTGCAGGAAAAGTCCTATGAAGAGCAACAGACCTGCAGAAGACACAGACTCTAACCCTACCCCATCATCTCACTACCGGATTCCATAAGCGCTGCACGCATTGTAGTCTAAATGTCTCCTTCCAAAATCCATGTTGAAATCTTCACGTGGAACACAATGGCACCAGGGACTGAAACCTCTGGCACGAATTAGTCTTCACAACTGGGACAGAAGAGTGCATAAGAAAACTCTCAGACACCGAACCTGAAGTTGACATGAACTTGGCCTTCCAGCCTCTAGAACTACGGACGATAAGTCCTTCTGTTCTCAAGACATGACCAGCAGGCCAAAAGATGAAGTCTAGAAATGGTCCGTGCTAAAACTAATTTGTTAGTCAACTGAGGGTCCCGAATGAAGAAATGGAGGTCAGAGGCACACTGTGGAGGTCTGAGTAAGAATGGCCCCCACAGCTCAGTCATCAGGGGGTGGCAGGATTTGAAAACGACAGAGAGGTGTATCCTTTTAGCAGGAACTGGGGGTGGGATCTGAGGTTTCAAAAGCCCATGTCAGGCCCAGAATCCCTCTCTGCTTATGGAATCAGGATGCAGGGCTATCAACTACTTCTTCAGGACTATGTCTGCCTGTATGTATGCCTTCACATTCCTCACCATAATGATAGAAGACTAATCTCTGAAACTGTAAGTAAGCCCCCAATTAAATGTTTCCTTTTCTAAGAGTTGCCGAGGTCATGTGTGTCTCTTAATAGTAATAGAACAGTGACCAAGACACAGACTGAGCCCCAGGTTCCTAACACATACAGTTCTCTGTGGCCAGAGCAGGCAGCTCGCACCTATGCAGTGACTGCCAGCCAAGGTACAGCTGGCAAAAAAGGCTACCTAAATCTTCAGTGAGATCAAGGCCAAGCAGCTCTCTCTTCTCCCTTGGGTGCATCTTTAGGGGCTGCTGAACTTCTTCTTTGCACATTTCTGTATCAGCAAAATGGTCTTCAGTAGTGTATCACTTTCTGTAAAAAAGTGTGTGTTTGGGAGGCAGAGGCAGGTGGATTTCTGAGTTCAAGGCCAGCCTGGTCTACAGAGTGAGTTCCAGGACAGCCAGGGCTATATAGAGAAACCTTGTCTTGAAAAAACAAAAAACAAAAAAAAGTGTATGTGTGTGTGTGTGTGTGTGTGTGTGTGCACTCACATGAACCCACATATGTGCTTGCTATGTGTGTTGCTGCTCTTGTCTGGAACACACAAGTTGAGCTGGAAGCATTCCCTCCTGTGCCCTGCTGTCAAGTCAATGTACAATATACTAGGGTAAATGGGGTGGTGCGAGGCACCTGCTGCTCCATGTGCTTCTGCTGTGAACTTTCGTTTGGACTTTATCCCATGCAGATCATTCTGGCAAGAGAGGCAAGTGTCCGCCCCAGCTCCATGCTTGACTTGAATAAAGAGACTGGGATTACCCTTCCCTGAGTCGTCCTCCACCAGCAAGAGAGCTCTAGTGTGGGTCTTGTCCCCAGCTTCCAGACACTAATATGCCCAGTGAAAACAAGAAGCAGCCTCAAGGGTGAGGGAGAGCGAGTGGGGCAAAGAGTGGGGCAAAGGCCTCACTGGAAGTGTCCGGGACATGACTTGAGAATCAGGTCTTTCCTTATGTTGAGGACCAAGGCTATCCTTGGGGACTGGTAACCAGAAAAAGCATACACAAACATATTCTACTAAAACTGTATTGAAACATGGAGGTGGCCCCACCCCACCACACCCATGCCAGGAGGGAGCACAGAGAGATTGAGTCTCTCATGATACCCTTGAGTGGTGATCAGAAATGCCTGTGGCCACTTCTTCCCTTGGCCTCCCAAGTCCATGCTGTCATCTGCCTGCCCCATCTCGGCCGTTCATGCTGACGGGAGTCTACTGCAGATCTCTCGTCTCTCAGAAGTTATCACTTAACCCACAGAATGGATCACGCACCACCAGAGTCAAGGCACTGTGCATGGCCAGTCTCCTGAGGGTTCTTGTAGACCTACACATATACACCCTGTTATAAATGGCTTACAGCTCCCTCCACATTGTCACCCCCAACTCCAAATGCCAAGGCAGCTCCCGTGGCCTTGTACCCTCAAGGCTGTCTATCTCTGAGGGGCTGAACCTTGTTTCTAACTCTAGGAAAAACTCTCTTCCCTCATCCCACAGCCACAGATGCTGATGACAGCAATTCCCATAATGCACTAGTCCAGTGGGTCTCACAAAAGACATAGGTAGCCTGGGTATGCCCAGGTAGGTCCCAGGATACATACAGAAGCTTTTTCCTCATAGGGCTAGTTCTGCTGACAGAGCTCTCTGAAGATATCTGCTGATAGATCCCTAGAGAGTGGTCACATCCCAACAGAGTCAATTTCTCAAGCCCTTACATCCTCCTACCTGCTGAGCTTGTTGTGTGCTGTCACAGGTCTAGGGGATAGGGACCACGCTCCCACCCTGGCCCGCCTCGTGGTACAACCTATTCCTACTGCATTTTCCCCAAACTCTGGGCTCCAGGACGCCTCTTTCCTTGGAGCCTAAAAGGCCTTAAAAGCTCCTCCCCAGACCCTTTCTGAACTGCTGCACACAGGGTGGGGTGAGAGTGGCCGCCAGGGTGGTCATTGGGATGTACTGGCCATACCACACAGAATCCTATATACGGCCTCAGAATACCCAGGACCCTCTATGTAGAAACTGAAAGATATCAGGGACAGGTAGCATCTTTATCCCTTCCTTCTGATGAAGGTGAGATATCCCTGAACAGGAAAAGATACAGAACTGTGGCCCTACACTAGAACAAGCTTAAGCTTGTACCAAGGGTGCCCTGAACCTAGTGCAGAGGCCAGGATCACAGGTGGGCAGCAGGAGGCTTTGAGAGATGGGAGCAGCAGGGATAGAGGGGAGGAGAATGGCCTTGGGGCTTCCCACTGCACAGGAAGCCAGGGTCTGGGGAGAATACAGATCATTAAGGGATGGGGAGGAGCCAAGGTAAGGGAAGCAAGTTCAGGATGGGCAAGGGTAAGGTGCCCAATGTGGAGGGTAACTTCTGGACTCTTAGGAGACAAGACTGGACAGGAAAAAAAAAACCTTTTTTTTTTTTAATTTCAGGGTGCATTTCTCAGAGCAGTGTGGGGATGCGTGTAGAACCATTGTGGGGGCTGGTCAGTATTGAGCATACAGGCCAGCCCATAGTGGGCGCTACGGCTGAACTCTCACTCTCCTCCTTTAGAAGAAGAATGGAGCACACACATCCAACCAGCA
Organism: Montemys delectorum; assembly: GCA_019843815.1. Lineage (NCBI taxonomy): Eukaryota > Metazoa > Chordata > Mammalia > Rodentia > Muridae > Montemys > Montemys delectorum. Next base: position 16,756 of record JADRCD010238313.1, read on the forward strand.
GCTGCTCACTGTACCCGGTGGAGGACAGGACTGCAACTGGAATCCTCTCCTGTAGGTTGTCTCGTGGGACTGTGAAGCAAATATGACTTGATGTGGTTGGCAGTGTGTGAAGCACTCATGCCAGGGTTCGCAGGTGCACATGAAGCAGAAGGCTCCACAGCAGAGTGGTGATGATGGCTCTCGGGCCCAAAGCTTGTGCTCAACAGATGAGATCTACCCATCTGGGCACCCCAGAACCCAGTGTGGGGCCAGGAGGCCCCAGAGCAGCTCACACCCATGTTTTCTCAACCATGTCCACAATACACACTCACTGAAGGACTTTCAGTCTCAGGATATGATCTGGTGACACACACTTCCCCCTCTCCCCCTTGCTGCTTGCCTTCAAGCACATCAAAGTCACTTGGGCCTAGACCTGGTGTCCCACCTCAACAATGCTTTAGCCAGGCGCCTCCCTCAGGGAAGAGGGAGGCCCCTAGGAGGCTGGCCAAGAGGGCGGGGAAGGATCACAAGCTTCCCAGAAGTGCCCTCAGGTATTCCAGTCCTTGGGACAGAAGAATCAGGCAAGCCAGGGCCCTCACAACATTCAGAGAACAAGGAGAAGAACCCCACGTCACTTACCCAGCACTTCCCAGTCATACCCCACAAATGCACCTGTGCATAGTCAGGTTCGGCATGTGTCACTGGTCAGAACTGCTCCTGACCCCTCTTCTCTACTTTACACCCTTGACCCCCAGCCTATCATCTCTCTCCTCAAGCCCAGGGCTTCTCCCAGAATGTAGGACAAACTCAGGAGTTGGAAAGCACCAGCCTCATACCTCCCACAGTTCACGCCCAGCCCAGCCCAGCCCAACAACCATCCTGAACTTCCCTGAAGCATCATGGGCAGAAGGGGGCACTGAGAGGCTCTAGGCCTCGACCTCAGCTGCTTCTTCTGTTACCGAGGGGCTTCTCTATCTCCACTCCACCTAGCTAGCTGCCTTCCCCTACACGTCAAGAACAGGGAGGGTCCTGCAATACCTTATAATATCATGGCCATTTGACCATGGTATTGTATAAGGAAAAGAGAACCAAGCAGAACAACAACAAAAAAGTACACACACACCCTGGGGGGGGGGGGGAGAATCCATGGACTCCATTTTGTGTTAGTCAACTACTCTCAAGTATGGGGCCTGCCCTGGAGTGTGGTTGATACATCCAGTGATAATCCAGTGGGGGTAGGGGGGCCTTCTAATAATTTCCTTTGTCAGCAAGTATCAACTGCAATACCTTCTTCATTAGGAGTGAATTTTTGAGCCGGCGGTGGTGGTGCACACCTTTAATCCCAGCACTTGGGAGGCAGAGGCAGGAGGATTTCTGAGTGCGAGGCCAGCCTGGTCTACAGAGTGAGTTCCAGGACAGCCAGGGCTACACAGAGAAACCCTGGGGGGGGGGGGGAGGAGTGAAATTTTGTATCCATTTGTATCCATGCTGGGATTTTGTCTGGTTTGAACTCCATTCAGGTCTTATGCATACTAACAGTCTCTGTGAGTTCGTTGGATTCTTTCTTGACAGAGGGAAAGAAAAAAAAAAAAAAAAGACAGAGAGAGAGAACAAATTGGTGAGCAGGGAAGTAGGGAGGATCTGGGAGGAGTTGGGGAGGGGAAAGACTATTATCAAAATACCTATAAGTGAAAAGTTAAATAAATAAATAAAGCAAGCAAGCTAGCCAGGTGGAGCAAACTGAGGCTCAGCAGGATCCTAAGTGAGTTAGGCTTCCTGCTATAAGCACTAGGGCGCACACACTACCTCACAGATATCAACTGCCCAGGAGCTGCTGGAAGGTATTGCTGGGTGTGTGTCTTCAGGCTGAGGAAGATTCTTCAGGCCAAAGGCATCCTT
>JADRCD010238314.1:0-15318 GCA_019843815.1 Montemys delectorum
GGTGGGGCATAATTCTGCAGAGAATCAGAGTAAATAAATTCTCACAGAAAGGCACACTTGAACATACTTGAAACACTTGAATACGTAAGATATACCTTCAGGGAGCATTGTAACTTCACTTCCGTGTTAATAATATCTTCCCTGTGGGGAGCTTAACGATTATGTTTTTATTTGTGCATACATGCAGTGTGGGTGGTCTCCTTGGGATCTACCCCTGTCCTCTGCAAAAGCAGGGAGCACTCCAGATGGCTAAGGCATCCATGTCTTTGGAAAGAAATTAAGAGTCATTGAGTAGGAGGAGTTAGGTCGTGGGATCCTAAGGCATCCCTTCTGTGGGGATTTAAAGATGAATACTCTAGGGCTAGAGAGACAGCTGGGGAAGAAGGCTGCTTGGAAGACCTGAGTTTGGATCCCTGACCAAAAACATATATAAATATCCAGGCATGGAGCTTGTAATTTTAACTACTGTGCTAGGACAAACAAGGAGTTTCTCTTTGGGTGTTGTCGGTACCAGACTCACCAAGAATTGACAGCTCCTGATTCAGTGAGACAGACAGCTTATCTCAAGAGAAGTCAGAGAGTGACAGAGCAAGACACTGTACATTATCCTCGGGGCTCTGAACACAGCAGCCATACATAGGTATGTATATAATACACACACACACACACACACACACACACACACACACACACACACACACTGAGAGACTCATACTTTATAGCTTTTTAATCTTATTAGTTCTGAAGAAACCTGTATCCAATGCAATTGGTAAATAGATGAAGTGAGGCATAATGGTAAAATAGTCAGGCATGATGACACAGTAGGCAAAGGCATTGGCTGCCAAGCCTGGTGGCCTGTATTCAATTCCCCAGAGCCCACACGGTAGGAGAGAACAAAAGCCTGTATCTTGTCCTCTGGCTTCCACCTGCACAACAGAGTACACGAACATGTACAATGTTTAAATTTTCTAAAGAAGTAGATAAAAGGGTGAATTTAGTTTATAAATAAAGACAGCATTGTACAACAGTGGGGGAAAGTGGATTTTTAAGGAGTATTGTAATAATTAGAATAGCCATCTATGAGGCATTCTTATGTTATGTCCTTCATGCCAACACAGACTTTCAGTGCTTTGGAGCCTTAAATAAACCTTAAAAACAAAAGCATAAAGGACTGAAACAGAAGAAATTTATAAATAACAATACTGAGTACATAAAACATGGAAACTATTTAAATCATAAATTCAGATATATTCCACACTGCAGAAAGCAGAACTGAAAGACACTTTGCATCATGGAGAAAAGAGAACAGCCACTGCATTGTGACAGGAGCCCTGCCACACACAACTTGGCAAGAGTAAGATGATTTTAAGTGGCTATATCTTTGACTCAGAAGTTCTGCATCTAGGAATTTATCATATAAGGCAGATAAGAAAGATGGGTAAGAAAAGCTCTGTGTGTGTGTGTGTGTGTGTGTGTGTGTGTGTGTGTATGTTTGTGACTGTGTTTATGTGTGTGGGGGTGAGTGTGTATGAATATGTTGGTGAGAAAGTGTGCTTGAGTGTGTGTGTGTATATTTGTGAGTGATTGTGTGTGTGTTGTGAGTCAGTGTGTGTGTGCATGTGTGTATCTACATTTATTCAGAAGTATCTGAAATACCAAAATAGAACAAGTGGGATGCATGCAGTCACATACATATAGCTTTCCAAGGGCTTACCACATAAATTTTAAAATGATCTCCAAGAGGAATGCGCAGTTACATGAAGAAACAGTGAGCCGAGGATATTGTCATTAGTTACCCTTTGTCTCTGCGTGGGAAGGTTTACGCTGCTGCTTTTCTGGAAAGGCACCTTAAGTAACACCGCGACTGATGGGCAGGAACTGCTTTCGGGAACGCAACAATAACCAGGAAATTAAAATGAGGTACTTTATGTTATATTATGTCCACTTATGGATTTTCTGTTTTATGATATATGCGATAGTTTCTACTCAGTAGTATAGAAAATAGCATTTTGGGGCTTGTGAGATGGCTCAGTGGGTAAGAGCACTGACTACCCTTCCGAAGGTCCTGAGTTCGGATCCCAGCAACCACATGGTGGCTCACAACCACTCGTAATGAGATCTGACGCCCTCTTCTGGTGCGTCTGAAGACAGTTACAGCATACTACACCAGAGGCGGGGCCGGAGAGAGCCACCTGTACAGCTACCATGTACTCATAACACATAAAATAAATAAATACATCTTTAAAAAAAAAAAGAAAGAAAAAGAAAATAGCATTTTGATACTTTAAAAGTAACCACTGTCTGTTGAAATGTCTTTACTAAAAGCCCCAAAGGATGGAAATTGAGGAAATATGTTTCTTAAATTGTTAGATGAGAACATTAAAATCTAGGTGCTAGTCATATCATTCTACCAAAATTTTAAAACATAAACCAGCTATTTTGGAATATCTATTCACTCTTTTAGAATTCTATACATGCCTACAATGTATTTTGCTCATACCCATTCCCACCCATTTCTTGTCTTAGCCAACTTTCCCCCATGTTTTACCTATTTACAGACTGTCTGAAACTTACCCAGCGACTGAGGCAACAAAGGAAGGCTGCTCGTACGCATAGACGGGATTTTTTTATTAGAGATTTCTGGATCCTTCTCAGAACTTTTGCTGTCAGCCTCTTACCCCATCCTGCGCCAGAGCTCAGAGGCCACTCTGTGGCCTTGTCTCTAAGGTCCCTTCTTCTGACTTGAGAGGAGTTTTTTTTTTCCTCTGTTTATGAAAACATTCAGTAATTGTTCTACATTCTAGTCAGGACTTTGGTTGCTCTTTCGTACAATGGGCAGCCCAAACACCTCCCTCGTTATATTGCTAGAAATCAAACTTGCAAGGCAGTATCCCTCTTCCGTGTTAGCCCTAGAAGCCAGTCTTCTCTGTGTGGGCTCAGAGTAGTATTTTAGTTCCCTTTGCATTAGAGTTTGGCCATGCAACTTACTTTACCCAATAAAAATGCAGAAAGAGAAAACAGAAAAAAAGTACGGGTCACTTTTGGATCAAAACATTTAAGAGCCAAAGTATAAGTCCTAGTAACCTACCTTGGGAGAGCAAGGAACCAGCGAGCAGGCCATGGGGGTGTTAGTGTGGAGGAGGGTAGAAATGAGCAATGAATGGCGTACATGTCTTAGTATATCATGCTAACAAACCCGATATTTTTGTATAACTGATTTCTGTTTGTTTAATATAACCCGATAGCTAGTGAGATGACTCAAGTGATGAAGGCAGCTGACCAGGGTTCGATCCTCAGGACCCATGAGGTAGAAGGAAAGAAGTGACTCCCACAAGTTGTCCTCTGATTGCTAGTCACATGCCAGGGTACTCACCTGTCCCACCCAGCTCCAAAATAAATGCACACATGTAATTTTAAAAAAATGTTCAATAAAAAAGCGTGGCAATCCTAACAAAACCAAGTTATAGTGACAAGACTCAGCAAAATGGCTTTTCACTGTTCCCAGGAAGATGCCCTTGGGTACCTTTATGGTACTAAAATTACTCTACTGAGGTGTGTGTGTGTGTGTGTGAGAGAGAGAGAAAGAGACAGAGACAGAGACAGAGACAGAGAGAGAACAAGGGAGAGAATCTGTTTTATATTCATAGTGTTTGGTTTCTTTTTTTTTTTTTTTAAGACAGAGTCTCTCTATGTGCCCCAAGATGACACCAAACTCTGGATCCCTGCCCCTCTGCCTCCAAGTATTTTGCTTGTGGGCATGTACCACCAATCTCAGATTAAATTCACAATCGTTATATAAATTATACCTCCACTGTTAAAAAGCTAGCCTAGGATTTCTTTTTATTCAGCCACAGCCTACTTGGGCCTATGTTATCCACATTCCTCTCTCTCTCCCACACAAGCTCGAAAAATTCCAACGCCAGACAACACAAATGCAAAGTCCCAAGGAAAGCAGAAACACAAATATTTTTAACTGGTGGGAAGATCAAAGAAAAGTCAATAATGAACTGTGGCTTCATCAAACATTTACAGAACACTAAGACACTGAACAAAATAACCAATGGCAGAGATGTATATTAGGAAGGATTGTATTTGATTTAGAGCAATTTATTCTTGCATTTGCAATTGGCCTTTAAGTCATTGAAGTATAACATTATGTTAGAAAATTACAATAAAGGTTTGGTTCATTTTGGTTTTAGGAACCTATTTGGAACACATTTCTGAAGTTAGAAAGATATATTGTTTTCTTTTTGTGAGTTTGTGTTTGTACTGCCCCACACACCAGTGATCTCTATGTATTAAAGCAACTGCCAAGCAGGTTGACACACTCTGAAAATGCATTTATGTCCCTTTGCACATCCAATGTGCTTGTTGCAGTCAGAAGCAGACAGTCCTCGTCCTCATTGCAAGCAGATCGCTCTCCTCTCAACAGAAGTGGACCGCAGGGAGGGTAAAGAGCAAAGGAACGTCGGGCCAACAGTGGCTTAAGTCAACGACCTCTGGGGAAAGCCCTCTAGGTTCCCCGCCAGAAGCTGTAGTTCAAGGAGTGGGAGGGAGGTGCTGCCAGGGGGGCCAAGTTACTAGTAAGCAAGCTGCTTCTGGGAGGACCAATGGCAGAGCAAAAGGACCTGCATCAAAATCAAGATACAGCACCGCTTCGTCCTGCAGTGGACGGTGTGGACAATCTGCTGACTGAGTTCACTGCGATACGAAACCGTGCAATAATCAGACACCATGGGGAGGAGGAGAACTTGATAGTATTGATAGCAATTATTTCCAAGTTTGTTAACAACTCTCTTGAAGGAAAAATGACAAAGAAAATGTAGAAATTATCCCAGCCCTTCTGAAGTGTATCTCTCTGGAGTTGTTTTTATAAGTAAAGACTCCTTAAACCTTTTTCATCTCAACGTGTTAAGGCATGAGTCCTCGACGCGGAGGCAGCTGTGAGATTGTGGCAAAGCGAAGCCCTTGTATCTAGGGTCTCTAATTTAAAAACAATGCCTTTCGCTGGATATAAATCAGGGGACAATGCCTAGCTTAGAAGTCTATTAGAAAGAATACAGATGTTTTTCACCCTGTAACAATTTACATAGATAAAGTTGTGAGAGAGGCAATGTTTCCAAGTGGAAAGACAAAGGCTTTCCATTCCAAGATCCTGGTTCAAACAAATCAAAGCGCTATTACTTTACCAAGTGAAGTCCTTTGAACCTCAGTCGCCCTATGTAGACTGTTACCAGGATTAAATATTAACATCTGCGAAGGCCGGCTCACCTCACAGATACTCAGCCGAAGACAATTGCCTCCACAGTTTTCTACTTTCTCACTATCCCCCTTTCATCTAGGTAATTAGCAAAAACTTATTGCTAATTTTTGACTTACAGTAAAATAGTAACAAAAACATAGGAGCCCTGTCTTCATGGAGTTTGCATCTAGTGGAGAACACGCACGTAGGAAAAAAAAAAAAAATAGGCCAGCACAGTACAATTTTATAATGTGTGGCAAGGAGTAGCATATTTGGTGCTGTGGTAACTCAGAAGAGAGACATCTCACTCAGCCTTAGACTGGTGCCACAGGCATGGAGAAAACTACAGCTGAAAACTGGGGGAGGAACGGGAGTCTGCAAATGAAGCGCAGGAGGTCAGGAAATATTTTCAAAGGCCCAGAATTGGCGGATATGGTGTTTGACCAAGCTTATCTCCAAATGTCCACCAAGACATACCCTTGTTCTGGGAATACAGCATATTCTCCTTTACATCTTTCTGGTTTTGCCCTGGATCATACGTATCGTGATACACAGCCTTCCCACTGAGCATAGTCACTGAAGGAACACCTCCTCCAGCCAAATCCCACCACAATCAAGTACAAATCGCATCCGTCAGCCACCGGTCTCAAAGTCAGACTCCTGTTATGTGTCTAATAATTCACAGTATACATTCTTATTCCCATCAAGTGATATTCTAACGATAGCAATGGACTGAGTGGTGGAGAAGCACCATCCGTACCCACTGTGATCTTATAGGTGGTCTTACACTGCTCATACCTACCATGATCTTACAGGCCAGTTAAGCAGCAGCAACGTGTAGTTACATGTTATATGAATGATCGGTTAACAAATGTAATTAAAGATCAAATAAGGAAAGATCATAATGAAAACAAATATAAAAATCCCACTCTAGCTTGAGACTGATATTTTCATGTTGGGCAGTGAGGCATCTGTACATAGTATCAACAGTGACATGAATAAATTCATTTTCTATCCAGCCAATATTTGAAGATTTACTATTATATATTATTACACACTAGTTATATATCCAGACCAAAAAATCATAAATTTTTATTAGCTGAGAAAGAAATATTTAAGAATTTAATGACAAAATATATAAAGGTGCTTTAAGTAATAAATCACTTCATAAACAATCCTTGTACTCTCTTTACAAGAAAGTTATACCTGACATTTTATTTTTGCTTTGACATCATTCCAAATTATTTTTGCTTTATATATCATTGAATTTCTAGTAACAAATGTAAATAAGTAAATAATACTTTGCACCTAATGTTTTTACTTTACTTTAGACTAAGCTAATAAAGTGAGCCTTTCTCAAGCCATCAAGGAGGAGAAAAAAATTTACCAATTTTGAGAAAACTACGAAAAAGTCAATTCTTCTTAAATACACAATTACTTAAAATAATTACACAGCTTAAAATAGGACTAGCTTTAAATTATCAAATTTGTGTCCATATTAAAAGTACCAGGTAATATCAACTATAATAAAAATATTTAGCCTTGAGCATTTATTAACTTGTACAACAAAATTCTTCAACTATGGTAATCTGACCATTTTATCAGCAAAGAAAAAATAGTACAGGAAAATAGTGAAATAATAAAACAACCTGGGCAAATAGCACCACTGACATGGTGTCTAATGCCTGATAATAGAGATTTGGGCTTCTAACAAAAATGTTTCAAAGCACTTTTTACAAACTACAAATAAAATTGATCAGTGCTATCATAGCATGCCCTTTATGCAAGCAGATGGGATATTAGATTTCTCTATTTACCTACTATATATTTGCCTTTGAATTCATCTAACTTAGTCCATCAGTCCTAACACTGGTTCTCTCCAGGCATTCTTCCCATGGCATTCATGATGTCTCTCTTTCTTTGCGAGCATTTGATCATAAAGGGCCATAAAGATGCATGCAGTGTTTGAACCTGTAGATGGAAAGTGTCTGCACCTTTCTCTGAATGTATTTCCCTTGATCATAGATGGAAACCAAATTAAGACAGAGATTCCTCGTTCTCTCATCACGCCCTACTAAGGCAGAAAGGCAGAAACACACCATATCTACCCTTCCTGCTGCATATGTCTGCTACCCTAAATAAACGCGTGTGGCTTTACTTACAGTCCGTGTCCTTCAAATGGTCTTAGTGATGCCCTTTCAGCAACGTGTCTGGAAAAATCAAAGAAATCCACCTTCCCACCTTTTTAAGCTCCTTATATCTTCTGAAGGATGCAGGCTGAAGAGTTGCCAAAGGAGATGGGGGAAGGCAGCCAAATAGGGACTCCTAGCCAATCTCAAAACAGCAGGTCAGAGTCAACAAACATACCATCCCTTTGCTACTCTCTCTCTCTCTCTCTCTCTCTCTCTCTCTCTCTCTCTCTCTCTCTCCCTCCCTCCCTCCCTCCCTCTCTCTCTCTCCCTCTCTCCCTCTCCACCCCCTACTTAAGAGTTAGGAACAGCTCTTGTTCAAAACTGATATAACACAAAGATATTTAAATTTCTTCTGTATGAAGTGGTCAGTAAGAAAAACTTACAGCAAGGAAAATGCAAAAGTCATGGCAATTATTTCTTCTAATTTATTTTAGAGTGAGTGTGTTTATGAGAGAGAGAGAGAGAGAGAGAGAGAGAGAGAGAGAGAGAGAGAGAGACTCACAGTATATGGAGACAAGAGAACAATTTTAGGAGTCAGTTCCCTACCTCTGTCTTTATGTGAATTCTGAGCATCTATCTTGGGTCACATCCATACTCCAGGCGAACTGATCCATGGGCTTCCAGGCAATCCTCAGGTCTACCTCCCATCTCTCTGTCAGAGTACCAAGATGCACATTTGGCTTTTTACACAAACTCTGACTTTGAGCTTGGGCTATCAGGCTGAACCTCCACTCCTTTATGGCTGAGCTAGTGCAGAGACCCTGCTGCTGATCTATTCGTTCTGCTTCTCATCTGTTAGGAAGAGCAAACCAAGCACAAGCCGGCGACCACGAGCTGTCTTTACATTTGATTTCTCTTTCTTGGAGCTCCCAGAATAATAACTATTAACATTTCTATGTATCATAACAAGCAAAGGCCTTTCACAGCTTTTATACTATTGGCTCTTTAAAACAAGCCTGTACCTTGGAAAAGTTCTAATGCCACAATTTGCCAAGTAAGAAAACCGAAGTTCACAGAAGTCAAAGCTTGCCCAAGGCACAGGCAAGTAAGAGAGAGCTGTCTTCCAAGTCTACATTTGCTACACACACACACACACACACACACACACACACACACACACACACTCTTAAAGATTTAACATTTCATGTAGTACTCTGTCCGTGCCGTTGGGCTGCCCCATGGCTCCTCCTTCTATCACCTCCTTGTCTGCCTCCCTTTCTTCTTACCTACCACAGTTTCTTCTATAGAGATCATTTTAAATTGATTTCTTGATTCTTGTTGAGTTTGTGGTATTTTGACCTTTTCTTAACTTCCAGTGCATAGTGAATCATTATCTTCATGTTTGCAGTATAAGATATAAGAAGTGACAGAAGAAGCAATAAAAATTTCTCATACTTTGAAACAAAATACCAATCTAACATGTCAGAATTGCCTCCCCTAATTTTCAAATGTGTTTCATTTCTATGCTAAATCTAAATACTACAATATATGTAGGAAAATGCTTCAACCTTGAAAGCAATGGAACAGAAGTTACTGAGAGGGCTCCAGTGTTGACCAGAACCAAAACAGGGGAGAGAATTGCTTAGAGAGATATTCATGGTAATGTACAGGAAGCAGGAAAGGAATGAGAAATGTCTGTAATGCTCTAATTTTTTTAAAAAAAAAAATTTTTCTTTTTTAAAAAAATGTCTCCTGTTAAAAATTAAAGAGGGTTTTTTTTTTTTTTTTTTTTTTTACAAAGATTTAACATTTCATAGGTTTAGTATCTGAAGGGCAACTGGTAAGACCCTGCCTAAGCACTGAATTGCAGTCTCACTGGAGTACAACTTTGATTCCAGGATTTAAGGGAAGAGAGAGAGAGCAGGTAATTCATCAAGTGTACCCGGCAGTTTCTGCACATTAATACACTGTCACCTGCTAGTCATATTAGATAGGCTTAAGGAATAATGAAGCTGGGCATACTGGGATATGTGCCAACAGCATGCAGGAGGTGAGGCCGTGTCTTAATTTCTGCTCTGTCGCTGGGAAAAGGCACCATGGCCAAGGCAACTTCTAGAAGAAAGTAGGGGCTTGGTTACAGTTTCAGAGGGTGAGTCCATAACCATCATGCATGGTAGGGAGCATGGGCAGCAGGCAGGCAGACATGGTGCAGGGAGAGAAGCTGAGAGATTGTGTCTTACAGAGGCAGAGAAAGGGAGAGGCTGGGCTTGAGAGAGGAAACTCAAAGCCCACCTCATGACACACTTCCTCCAATAAGGCCACACCTCCTAATCCTTCCCAAAACAATTCCACCAACTAGAGGCCAAGCATTCAAATATAGGAGTAGCCCATGGAGGCCAATCTCATTCAAACCACCATAGGCAGGGTTGGGAGTTTGAGGCCAGCCTGGGTGGGCCCAGCACTTACCAAGCATGCACAAGGCTCTGAGTGTGATGCTCAGCATGGAGTAGGGAGGCTGGACATGGGGAAGAGTTTTCTTATGTATCTATAGTTTAAAAGAGAAAAACTGTATCTCCTGGCTACTGATCAACAAAGTGTAAGAAAAAAGCTAGAAAATAAACCTTAGGTTAAATAAAAAAAAAAAAAAATGAAAGGTCAAATTCAGGCTAAGCCACAAATACATCAAAAACTACCTCCTAGCATTCTAACACAGACACATGCAAGCATGCACAAGGGTATCTATCGCATGGAGGAAATGTTGCTATAAATCTTCTTGAACCAGAGACCTTTGCAAATGTATAAGCTCTACAAAGCTAGGCATGGCACACACCTGTTGTCCCAACCTCTCAGGTACTTGGGCTCACACAAGAAGGAGACCTCAGCCCAGGTGTTCAAGGTCACCATAAGCAAAATGGTGAAATGGACTCTGAGAAAAAAAAATTAAGGTCTTGAGCCAGGCACGATAGCATACACTGTATCCCTAGCATGGGATAAGCTGAAGAGCTGTGAGTGAGAGGCCAGCCTGGGCTATATAGTGACACCCCTTCTCAAAATAAATAAGGAAGGAAGAAAGAGAGAAAGAAAGAAAGAAGCCAGACTATTTCAGTGCAGGAAACAATCTATAAAATGGCCTTAAATTGGTAAAATTGAGCCATGCTTCCTAGCAGACATAAGAACATAAGCTAGGTGCAATGGTTCACTGCAGCAATGTTATCTCTGCATTATGTGTGCTGGAGCTATTTTCTTATTTTAATATTTCTTCAATCATTAAAGTATTTTTTGGTTTGGTTTTTTTTTTTTTTTGTTTGGTTTTTTTCAAGACAGGGTTTCTCTGTGTAGCCCTGGCTGTCCTGGAACTCACTCTGTAGACCAGGCTGGCCTCGAACTCAGAAATCCGCCAGCCTCTGCCTCCCAAGTGCTGGGATTAAAGGCGTGCACCACCACCGCCCGGCTCATTAAAGCATTTTAAAGGACATAATCTATTTCTTTTAATTTGTGTGTATGTGTGTGTGTGTAGTTTGTGTTTGTATGCACGCATGGAGGCCACACGTTGGCATTGGGCACCTTCCTTGTTTGTGTGTATTGTGTGTGTGTGTTGTTTGTTTGTTTTTCGTTTTTGAGACAGAGTTGAATCTCTGGTCGCATTTGGAGCTCACTAATTGGTAACACTGGCTGACGAGCAGGCTCTGGAGAAACCCCTCTCTCTTCTACCTCCAAGTGCTAGCTTTAAACACACACACTGATCTGTGGATCAGAACCCAGGCAGGTTCTCAGGTTCCCCCAGCAGGACAGTTACCAACTGAGCCCATCTCCCCAGCCTGTACTCGACTTTTATAAAGAAGTGTTTGCTTTCATTGTCATTGTCAAGAAGGGAGTAAATGGTAATTTTTTTAAATCTGAAATTATAAACCAATAAGAAAATACTAATATACTCAAATTCTAACCTATTAAACTTTAAGTTAAACAGTGATATCTTTCATTTGACATGAAGTATAAATGTCAACAAATTTTGCTGATAACTAAATTTCAATATTAAAAAAACCTATTATTATCTTTCCAATATGGAAATAGAGATGTTGGTTTCTGAATCTAAACAAGACTGTTGACAGATAACGAACATACTGATGTGGCCTGTGCATCTACTATGTGCTCACTTGAGGACATGTAACAGTCATGCGCAAGGCTATGGTTGGACTGACGGTAAACGATGCTGTTCTGCTTATAATTTTCTAGACTGTTTATCTCTCTTTATTAAAGATCATTTAGGAATGATCCCTTCTCCTTCTTCTCCTTTTGTGTGTGTTTGTGTGTGTGTGTGTTTTTATAATAGTATTTTTTTATTTTTTATTAAATTAATTTATTTTTTACACTCCATATTCCATTCCCTGCCCCCCCATCCACCCTCTGACTGCTCCACATTCCACACCTCCTTCCCACCCCCCTGTCTCCACACGGATGCCCCCACCCCACCTGACCTCTAAACTCCCTGGGGCCTCTAGTCTCTTGAGTGTTAGGTATAACATCTCTGAATGAACACAGACCCGGAAGTCCTCTACTGTATGTGTGTTGGGGGCCTCATATCAGCTGGTGCATGCTGCCTGTTTGGTGGTCCAATGTTTGAAAGATCTTGGGGGTCCAGATTAATTGAGATTGCTGGTCCTCCTACAGGATTACCCTCCTCCTCAGCGTCTTTCAGCCTTCCCTAATTCAACAACAGGGGTCAGCTGCTTCTGTCCATTGGTTGGGTGCAAACATCTGCATCTGACTCTTTCAGCTGCTTGTTGGGTCTTTCGGAGGGCAGTCATGATAGGTCCCTTTTTGTGAGCGCTCCATAGCCTCAGTAATAGTGTCAGGCCTTGGGACCTCCCCTTGACCTAGATCCCACTTTGGCCCTGTCACTGGACCTTCTTTTCCTCAGGCTCCTCTCCATTTCCATCCCTGTAATTGACCTCAAGCTTTACTACAGAGAAATAGTGATAAAAACTGCATGGTATTGGTACAGAGATAGACACATTGATCAATGGAATAGAATTGAAGACCCAGAAATAAAACCACACACTTACGATCACTTGATTTTTGACAAAGATGCCAAAATAATATACAATGGAAAAAAAAAAGAAAGCATCTTCAATAAATGGTGCTGGTCTAACTGGCTGTCTGTGTGTAGAAGAATGAAAATGGACCCATATTTGTCACCTTGCACAAAGCTCAAGGCCAAGTCGATCAAGGACCTCAACATAAAACCAGATACACTGAATCTAACAGAAGAGAAAGTGGGAAAGAGCTTTAAACTCATTGGCACAGAGGGAAATGTCCTAAACAGAACCCCAATGTAGTGGCTATTCCTGGTTGTCAACTTGACTATGCCTGAAATGAACTACAATCCAGAATTAGAAGGCTCACCTGCAGCCCTAATCTGGAGGCTGAGAGATACAAGTTTCTGACCTGAATCTTGGCATGGAGACCTTGAGGAACAGTGGCTATGAATCCCAGAGGACTAAGATAGAAAGCTCTAAGAGTTCAAGATCATCTGGGATTAAAGGTGTGGTGGCATAGCGGCTATGAATCCTAGAAGATTAAGACTGGAAGATCTACGAATTCAAGCAAGGTCATCTGGGGTTAAAGGTGTGGTGGCACATCTTTAACCTGGGCCACACTTTTTGCTGGAGACCCATATAAGGACATTGGAAGAAGGAAGGCTCTCTCTGTTTCGCCTGCTTGCCTTATGGGACTGAGCAACTGCTGGATCCTTGGACTTCCATTCACAGCTGCTGCTGACCGTTGTTGGGAGTTGATTGTTGGGAGTTGGACTACAAACTGTAAGTCATCAATAAATTCCTTTACTACATAGAGACTACCATAAGTTCTGTGACTCTAGAGAACCCTGACTAAGACACTCAATAAGATCAAGAATTGATAAATGAGACCTGATGAAACTGAAAAGCTTCTATAAGGCAAAGGACATAACATAGTCAATAAAACTAATCAACAACCTTCTCTTCTTTATAATGCTTACTTTGATTTTTCTAGTTTGCTTCCTGTTGCCATAATAAACACCATGACCAAAGGCAACTTAAGCAGAAAAGAGTCCATTTGGCTTACACTTCCAAGTTGCAATCCATCACTGAGGCAGGAACTGTTACGATGCTTCTGGGCTTGCTCACACCAGTTCAACTGGCTTCCTACCCAGCAGTAGCACCTTCCACAGTAACCTGGACCTTCCTACATCAATTGGCAGTCAAGAAAATGCCCATAGGGATCCGGGCAAAGCTAACTGAGACTCCTCAGACTACACTGTCTGCGTCATCGAGTTCTTGCCGAAGCTAACTAGAACAATAAAATAAAAACTACAAGATAGCAAGGGGGAAAAGACACATTATCAAAAGGGTCACGTTCCTTTTAGTCCCTACCGCATGAAGGTTTACCCAGGTGTCTGTCCTCTGTGTTGTTCCTTTGATCACTCTGGGAACAGTGGATTCATTATGTTAATCATTAGTCTTTTACCCAAATAAGAGAAGAGTAATAGTTTCTTTTTTTTTTAAGATTTATTTATTTATTATATGTAAGTACACTATAGCTGTCTTCAGACACCCCAGAAGAGGGCACCAGATCTCATTACGGATGGTTGTGAGCCATCATGTGGTTGCTGGGATTTGAACTCATGACCTTTGGAAGAGCAGTCAGCGCTCTTAACTGCTGAGCCATCTCTCCAGCCCGAGTAATAGTTTCTTTAAAAAAAAAAAAAAAAAAGCAAGGGACCCTTGCCCTCGCCTTGCCTTGGTTGCAGCTCCTGTTTTTCCATTCTCCCACGGTGTTTTTGACCCCAGATTGGACATGGCATCGGCCATTGTGACAGCTACAGGGAGAGCTCTCCACCCGGCCGTACTGCTTCTCTAGCGCAGTGGTAAGTGGAGAGGGGCGTCTATGGATACTGACCTAGGAAAAGCGAGAGCGGAGAGCCCCGAGACGACCATGCACGCCGCTCAGTTGACCATGGCTTTGCCAAGCTGGTGACAGTGTATTGTGAGCATGGCCACAAAGCTGCCTAGATCAACCCTCTCTCCCCCGGACAAGCCCTCCTGGATACTGGGCCTAAAAGCCAAGCCCTTGTCCAGACACCCCAAGGGACCCTTCACTACCACAGGACTGTTACACGTGGGCACAGAAGAGGCTGCTCTTGAAGCCGTCTTAGCCTACTTGAACCATAGCTACTGTGGGCCAATTTCTAGCTGCAGAGCCAGGAGAAGAGAGAGACTGGTTTGCCAGAAGGTTTGAGGAACTGAAAAAGGAGACATTTACCACAGAAGAACGAAATCACCTGTCAAAACGATCCCTAGAATCTCAGGAGTTTGACCACTTTTTGGCCACCAAGTTTGCCACAGGTGAAGAGATGCGGAAGTGAAGGGGCGGAGAGCATAATGGGATTTTTTTTCACGAGTTGCTGAAATTGTCATCCCGACATCATGAGCGGGATGCCCCATAGAGGGAGGTTGAATTTGTTGACAGGACTTCTGCAGTTACCTCCGGGAGCTGATGTTCCTTAAAATGTGAGGCTTAAAGTGAGTTTCCAGAAAATGTCGCCGCCATTGGTGATGTCCTGTCCCACCTGACCTCCTCAGTGGACCTAGACTTTGGTGCCCACCGTCCTCTCCATGTGACAATGCCACCCAATCCCTCACATCTGGAAGCTGTTAACCCTGTGGCTGTAGGGAAAACTCGTGGCAGGCCGCACTCTCCAGTCGATGGGGATTAACCTCCGAATGGTTCTGGAGTTCAGCCTGGAGACAAAGTCACACGCCCGCGGGTTGACAGTGACTGACAGTGACGCTTCCTCCTGCGGTCAAGGGGTTGTTCTTGAGACGTTCACGCTCTCTAATCTTTCACACTTGAGAACTGGTGGGAGCATCCATCTAATTGTCAATAACCAGCTGGGTTACACCACTC
>JADRCD010238314.1:15718-27630 GCA_019843815.1 Montemys delectorum
CCGCCACTAACCTGCAGGCCCGCTGGCAGGGCCTGGTGTAGCCAGAAGTATGCATCACCACCCGGAACACAGGCGTGCCTCCAGAGCTGCTGCGGTTTATGGGTGTGAAGTCCGCGGAGGTTCCAGAGGAACTGCGGGTGCACAGCCACCTTCTAAAGATGTGTATGTTCAGTCAAGAATGGAGAAGGTGAAGAATGGCACCGGTCTAGCCTGGGCCACCACAGAAACACTTGCCTTGGTCTCTTTACTTGCTCAAGGTTCCAGTGTTTGTCTGAGTAGACAAGATGTTGGCCATGGAACTTTTAGTCAGAGGCATGCAATGGTGGTTTGCCAGAACCCTGATGATGCCTTCATTCCTCTGAACCATGTGGACCCTAACCAGAGTGCTTTCTGGAGGTTCACAACAGCCCCCTGTCAGAAGAGGCTGTCTTGAGATTTGAATACGGGGATGAGCATCGAATGCCCAAAGTTGCTGTCCCTCTGGGAAGCTCGGTTTGGCAATTTCTTCAGTGGAGCGCAGATCATCTTTGACACATTCATCTCTCGAGGACAGGCCAAGTGGCTCCTGCAGAGTGGCCTCGTCATCCTCCTTCCACACGGCTATGATGGAGCTGGGCCTGACCACTCATCCTGTCAGATAGAGCACTTCTCGAAGATGTGCGAAGAGGGCAGAAGAAGGTGTGGACGGTGACACTGTGGACACGCTTATGGTACACCCGACCACCCCCTCTCAGTACTTCCACTTACTTAGAAGGCAAATGATCTGGAACTTCAGAAAACCTCTCATTCTTGCATCTCCAAAAATGTTACTCAGTTACTCTGCAGCTGTATCAGCTCTTGAAGAAATGGCGGGCGCCAGGAGCAGCATTCAAACCTGTCATTGGCGATTCATCAGTAGACCCAAAAAATGTTAAAAACCCTCCTATTCTGCTCCAGCAAACATTTTTATGCCCTGCCGAAGCAAACAGAGTCTCTGGGAACTAAGAAGCACGATACTGCCATCATTCGACTAGAGGAACTCTGCCCTTTCCCGCTGGATGCATTACAACAAGAGACGGGCAAATACAAACAAGTTCGAAATGTCATCTGGGGTCAGGAGGCGCCTCAGAACATGGGTCCATGGTCCTTTGTTTCGCCAAGGTTTGAAAAACAACTGGCTCGCAGGCTCTGTCAGTAAGCCGACCCCCTTTGCCAGCGCCTGCGGTAGGAATTGACACAGTGCACCTGCAGCAGCCTGAAGACATTCTCTCCAAGACCTTCACTTGGTAAGGTGCTAGGAGAAAACAGGGTCGCCTCCTAAGCAACAGAAGAGAGTGGGCCCCTCCACTCCTTCCCCTTCCCCCTAGCTTAGTATGGAAGTCTGTGGTCCTCTGAAATTCTGGACTAGTCTGGACAGCTGAATCTGGAATTACATGGGATACGCAGGGGAACTGATTTATAAGTACTTGAAACACATAGTAGATTTCATGCTTTTCAGGACAATAGTGTTTGTTATACTCTGGTTAGATATGAGTGAACTGGAAGAGGAGGTCATTAGGCAGTTGGATTCTGACTCCACTGTAACTGACCGTAAATGAGTAGAGGACATTCTTAGACCAGAACGTGGGGCTGTGTATAGGCAGCCGCAGCCCCAACACTACCTCTTAATTGGTTCAATACATATAACTTTCCATATCTTTCTTCCCTTTTAAAGTCAGCAATATTTTCATTTTAAATGTCATCTAGAACTGCTCTATAAAATGTTCCAACCGACACCATTAAAACTAGACTATTCTGGATGCATGTTCTTTCAGGTTTGATCCATTATTCTTAAAAGTAAATGCTGTTAAATACAAATTCCTAACTGAATGGTCTTCTAGTTCTGTACAATCCAGAGTTGCCTGTAGTGCAGGCTGGCCTCATACTCACTGTATAGCTGAGGATGACCTTGAACTTCTGATCTTCTCACCTCCTGAGTGCTGGGATTGCAGACTTGTGCAACCATGCCCAGTTAATGCTGGTAATGAGGATCCATTAAGAATGGTAGGCAAGCTCTTTACCAATTGTGCCACAGCCCTGGCCCCTAATAAATTTTAAGTTATGAGATATTAGCTGCATTAAAATGGACTTGGCTTTTTTTTTTCTATTAAGTTTCCCTTCCCCCATTGTATTGCTATGATATTTTCTAACTTTTTAATTAACTTTGGCGTTTGATAGAGGGACTTTAGTGCCAGGTTAATGACTTTTGTCTCTAAAAGCTGCAGGTACAAATATGATGTATATTTGGGTTATAAATTACATTAAGTTTTAGCCACCTTCCCAAACCACGTACATGGGGTTCCATAGAGGTAGAACCTAGTATTGGCAGCAAACCTAAATGGTAGCTATGTGGCATCACTTGAGTTGATTCTTATAAGTATCTACCATGTACCATTCTGGATTTATGACAGTTTTTTTTTTTTTTTTACAGGTAATGGGGACATAGAAAGTGCTGGAATACATCCATTGCCTTTCCAAATTTCACCAGCAATGGGCCATGTCTTACATCATTCATGTATAGGTGGTCCTGGCTACAGTAATAGATTCATAATGTAGTTTTTTATTTTGATTTTGAGATAGGTTCTCACTGTGTAGCTCTGGCTGGCCTGGAACTCTCTATGTAGAGTAGGCTGGTCTTGAACTCAGAGGTCTCTCTGTCTCTGCCTTCTGAGTGCTGGGATTAAAGGTGTGTACCACCATGACAGACTATTATTTGCATTTTAAAGTAATGCTATAGTGCGCTTTTTTAGCACTCTCTAGTATTTGCCCCTTTTCTCTCTATAATATCCCCCTCCCCTCTGAAGCTGGGTATTAGTTTCAGTACCTTGTACTTACTGGCTCCATCATTGAGCCAGGTCTTTAACCCCTCCTTTTCCTTTCTGCATCCTTCAGTCCTTCTTTCTTGCGTCAAGTCTTAAGAATCTTGTAACTTCATACTACTTATATAAATCTATAAAGTTTCAAAGGCAAGCTTAATAAGAATAATAGTGTATATTTAAGTTTAAAAAATATAATGTACCTTTATTCTCATATCTTTTGGTTTCTTAAATTAAAAGATATTAAAACTCTAATTATAAAATAAGATGGAATTTAATATATTTAAAAAAATTTTTGTCTTGCTCTTTCTAAATTTCTTCCTACACTGCATCTCACAAGTTTACTATTTCTCATTAAAGTTTTCCCTGCATGAGCCATGAAAATGTCTTCTGTCTTTTTACCTTTATCTCAACCACATTTTGAATTGTGTTGCAAAAAGGGACCATTTGAATTATTTCAAATGAAACACTACTGTATTTTTTTCCTCTTAAAAATATTAGTTTCTCATATCTGCTATCCATAATTATGCATGTTTAATGTTCAGTGAGAAATAGATCTTCAATTATGTAGTAAGTTGAAATATTAAAAACAATGAGAGAATTTTGCTTAAAATGACACATTATTCTGAGTAAAATAAAAATTTCCACCTTGTAAGAAAAAAAGCATAAAGAAAAATATAATGTGCAATAAACAATATAATATATATATAAACAAATATAATGTATAGGCAGTGAGAGTTACTTTTATTTGAATCTGTCTTCTAAAAAGAAACACAAAAATCTTCATCTGCCTTGCTCTAACAGAGTCAGACATGGTAGTCCATGACAACAATCCTAGAAGCACCCAGAAAGCCAATGAAGTCAATTCCAGGCCAACTGGCTACCCTGAGCTCCGATCCGTGTTAGACAGACTTTGGGGACACAAGACCTTCATCGTGGAAACCGCGAGCAGAGAGAATTCTTTAGTAGGCTTCTTTCTACTTTTTATTCCACTGAGGACTCTAGCAAACTAGATGGGGCTGCCCACATCCAAGATAGAGCTTTCTCCCCTTAAATAACCGTCTCTCGAGAGGCTGGGGAAACGGTCCCACAGTTAAGAACATTTAGTTCTCAATACCCAAAAGCAATTGGGTTCAAGCGTCTGTAACTCCAGCTCCGGTAATCTGATGCCCTCTTCTGGCCACCCCAGGCAACTGCATGCTTACACAAACCACAAACAAACATGCATGCGTACACGCTTTTTAAAATAATTTAATAAATAATGTTTTTAGCGAAAGAAACGTTCATTTAGGCTTCGATTCCAGAGGACTAGACTCCATAGTGCCAAGGAGAAAGCATGGCATCAGTAATATCTGAGGGCTCACCTTTCAAATGGCAAGCAGTAGGCAGAGAGCAATGGCTCCAGTCTTTTAAACCTCAAACTTGCCGCCAGTCTGCTTTGGGGCCAATCCTTTGATGTAATTCTGAATGTCGGTTCTTGTTTTCTCTACTTCTGGGGTCTTTATCCAGAAAAATCTACCTGTGCCGATATTCTGAAGTGTTTTTCTTGTCTTATTTTGTTTTCAATATGGCTTTGCTTGAGTTTCTTCGGCTATTAGAAGTCTTCTGTGATCTTACATGAATTTGGGCTGTTTTCTCCAGTTATTCAGTTATTCTTGGTATTAAAAGTCACTATGAGATGATGCACCTAGTGCTGAAGTGACTTGATGTGCCAGGGTGGGGGCAATACCCAGGGGAGACTCCCTCTCCTCAGAGAGGAAGGGAAGGGAGGTATAGGGGGAGAAGCTGTGTGAGGGAGGAACTGGGAGGCTGGAGGATGTAAAATGAATGAATGAATGAATTAGTTAATTAATGAAAAGCTTCAAAAAAAGTTACCCACTGTTACACTGGAGCCTAAATACCCTCTTTATGTCTAGCAAGGTTTGGTTTTTTTGTTTTGTTTTGTTTTGTTTTTTTAACTAAGGTGCTATTCCAATACTTGGCATATAAACTTAATCTGTCTTTTTTAAGATTTATTTATTTTATGTATGTGAGTACACTGTCTCTGTCTTCACACACCACAAGAAGGTATCATCTAGTTAGTGGATGGTTTTCCTGAGGGTGACAAACATCGACTTTTTTTTTTTTTGGTAGAAAGGAAGAACTACAATTTTTTTACAATGTTAAGATATAAATTTATATTCAACACTGTTCAAATAATAAAAGTAGAGAAAATTATGGACTAACGTCCCTTAATAACTTTAAAATTCATCCAGGAGAAGAGTAGTTGCTAATATAAGTTTTTCCCTTCTCAGCCTCTGGCATAAAGAAGATTAATACATGCTTGTTAATGAAGAAATCGAATAGCAAATTAATTAATTAACTTTCCTACTAAAGACACCTTCCCAAATATCTCAACCTCCATACCAATCCTGCTGTCCAGATGTGAGCACAGAGGAGAGCTTAGTGAGCCTTTCCTCGCCGACTGATTCTCTACACACTTAAGGAAGGGGAGGGAGGAGCAGGATCACACTGCATCCACTTAAAAGCACAGGAGGGGTCTTGCTGCAGCCTCACTTTACTGTCTTCTGTTCTGAGGTAGAGTCTCAATACAGCTCAGGCTGACTTTGAACTCATGATCCTAGTGGCCCATTCCAAGTGACTAGATTACACCCAGTTCATTTCTTTTTACTATCACACAGACACACTCATTTTCCAGATACTTCCAACAGTCAACCCGTTAAATAAGAAGCAATAAAGATGCTGATAATAATGCTTATTTAGCAGGTTTATCTTGCTCCTTTTCTGACAGGGTGTCACTACATAACCTTAGTTGGTCTGGAACTATCTAGATCATTAACGTCAAACTTTTAGCTGCCAACCTCCCCCTGCCTCCCAAGTGCATAGGATGAGAGCCACTATGTCTCCTAGCACCTTGTTTTGTTTTGTTTGTTTTCGAGACAAGGTTTCTCTGTATAGCCCTGGCTGTCCTGGAACTCCCTCTGTAGACCAGGCTGGCCTCGAACTCAGAAATCTACCTGCCTCTGCCTCCCAAGTGCTGGGATTAAAGGCGTGCGCCACCACCACCTGGCTCCTAGCTTCTTTTAATAACCAACATATATTTACATATTTAAACTGTATGGCTTATGGGCTATTTATTTATTGTGGCACTGAGGATTAAACATAGTGTCTTACGCACATGAGGCAAGTACTATATCTTCATTCCTGTATGGCCCTATTTTAGATAAAGACATTGGAATCCATATTTGTCCAAGGTAAGACAGTAAAAAACAATGCCAACATTGTAGGCTACATTATTGTCTTGGAAGCCCGTGCACACACTTGGTAATGTTCAATATATTAAAGCTAACCTTACGGAATAACTGCTGGTGTGGAGCAAATAAATGCAAATGTAATAGGGCATGACAGGGTCTGTTTCTTGCTTTTATTCGTACAAAACAATGGTTTCATTACAGCCAGGAGTGGAACAGCTAGATCTATTCCTAATGTATTGAGGACCCCTACACTGATTTTTTGTTTTTCCGAGACAGGGTTTCTCTGTGTAGCCTTGGCTGTCCTGGAACTCACTCTGTAGACCAGGCTGGCCTCGAACTCAAAAATCCACCTGCCTCTGCCTCCCAAGTGCTGGGATTAAAGGTGTGAACCACCACTGCCCGGCCCTACAATCATTTCTGAAGTAGCTGAACATTCTTACTAACAGTACATTTTCTTCAACACTGTTCTGATCCACCTCTGTTGTCTCCACTACAGCCTTCTTCTGACTGGGGTGAAATAGAATCTCATAGTCTTAATTTCTATTTCCTTTATGTTAAGGATATTGACCATTTGTATCTATTGGCCATTTGCACTTAAAAGACATCTTTTGTTATGGGTATGAGTATTTTGCACTGAGGCCAGAAAGGGGAGGTCAAATTACTGGAACCGGAAGGACAGCCAGCCATGAGCCACCATGTGGGTGCTAGGAAACAAACCCAAGTCAAACTGCAAGACGTACTGTTAGCTGCTGGGCCATCTTTCCAGCCCCCATTTACATACCTTGAGAACTGTGCTCCACACAGTTGCCCATTAATGATTAAAATACTTGTTCTTGTGGTATCTAGTTTTAAGTCTGCATATTCTGTTACTCTCATGGCAGGACAGCTGGGGATGACCTTGCATGCTATGGGCCTTTGCTCTGGTAATGTCTTTTCTATGCAGCAGCCTTTCAATTTGACTTCATCACATTTGTCAACTTCGTTATTATGTTCTGGAGCCAATTCCTGTTCAGATCATACCCTCTTTATGCACAGCGACACACACCCCTGGAATCTAGCGCAACATTTTGTAAGCTAAAGCACAAAGACTGAGTTTGAGACCAGGCTGGTCTACACAGTCTCAAAAACAACTTATAGCCTGTATCTGTACCTGGAAATGTTTTGCCTGTTTTTATCAAGTAGTTTCAAAGTTTGATTAAGGCTTTTTACTTACTTTGAATAGATATTGTTCAGGAGAGAGATGGCGTTCGACATGTGAATATCCATTTTCAAGCATCCTTTACTGAAGAGGGTGGCTTCAAAAGATTCTTGACCATGTGAAAGTCACATGACCACTGAATCTGTGGACTATCTCTGGGTCTTCTCTATTCCTAGTAATGTGTCTGTTTTTATGTCCATACCACAGTCCCTGAGACTACAGCTATTTTATTTGCCAAGAAAAACGCCAACAGCAGTGCTTTGTGTCCCACCTCTTCCTGTTCTTACCTGGCTTTGGTATCAGGGAAGTACGGGTTTCATTGAGTGACTTTAGAAGCATTATTTCCCTTTGTGTTTTATGAAACAATTTTCAGAGCATTGATATTGGTTAGTTCTTCTGTCTGGTAAAATTCAGAAATGAATCCATCTGGCCCTGGGCTTGGCTTTTTGGGGTGGTTCATTTTTTTTTAGGGGTGATTATTACCTTTTCATTCTTGCTAGTTTTCAGTTGCTTAGGCTTTCCATATTAAGTAGCCATGAGTCTTCAGGGTCTAAGGATGTTGTTTGGAATCTGGAAAGCACTCCCACAAGTTCACGTTCGGTCCTAGCAAGGCTTGTTTGGAACACACCCTTAAATCCCAGAACTCAGGGTGCAAAGATCTGAGTTCCACGCCAGCCTGGGAACAGATCTCACTCACCATTTGGGAGATTAT
Source organism: Montemys delectorum (assembly GCA_019843815.1). NCBI lineage: Eukaryota > Metazoa > Chordata > Mammalia > Rodentia > Muridae > Montemys > Montemys delectorum. Next base: position 23,717 of record JADRCD010238314.1, read on the forward strand.
GCAAACTTTAGAATGCAGGATCTGGCTAAAAGAAAGGTCTCTGGGAATGGGCCCTTGTATGTTATCTGTGGCCCTTCTAATAACACCCACAGGTTTGTGGTTAGCCGTAAAAAGCTCTCCTCTGCCACACCTCATTTCCACAATGTTCTGCCTAGGGACCAAATGACCATGGCCTGGACCCTTTGACACTGAGAAATAAGCCTTTGGTCACAGGGACACAAAAGTAACTAATCCAGCCTGAGTGCGCGTCACACTGCCACCAGTCTCCTGGGTTCACATTGCTTGTTGCGCTAGTCATTCTCTTAGTAAACGAAAATCGGGGAGACTTCTGGTACTGGGAGACAGAAAAATCTCCTGTCCTTCCATACTTGAGACATTTGGTTATAAAAGCTCTCAGGACAGCCTCCCTCTGCCCAGGTGGCAAGCAAAGTAGGAACAAAGAGTAGTCCCATCTCCAGGTCTGTGGACAGGATTGGTCAGCTGTCTCAAGCTCTTGATGCTGTCTTTACTGCAGAAAGAGACGAGAATCTTGACTGTGAGCCAAAATAAACACTTCCTCCCTAGGCTGATTTTTGTCTGGGTATTTCTATCACAGCGAGAGAAAGGAAACTGCTGAAGGTTTTACATATAATTCTGAAGTATAATGTTGTCAAGATGCTGTATATATATAACATGATTAAAATCTACCTAATTATGATCTCGAATGTCATTTCTGGTGGTTGGAAATGCTTACAATGTACTTAGTATTTAAAAATACATGATTGGAGCTGGAGAAATGACTCGGCAGGTATTGCTCTTCCAGAGGACCTAGCAGCATTCACAGCTGGCAGCACACAACTGCCTGGAACTCTAGGTTCCAGGACATCAGATGCCCTCTTCTGGTCGTCTCAGAAACCTACATACACGTGAACACTAAAATACATTCAGTTACACACACATACACATTAAAAAACAAAAATAAAATTTAAATCAAAAAAAAAAAAGATGGAGGCGGAGCACAGAGGGAAGGAGAGGAAACTGTGTCCAGATGGAAATATATGAGAAAATAAACTAATAAAAAGATTGTTTAAAAGAATGTTGGGGCTATAGAGATGGTTCAGTGGTTAAGAGCACTGACTGCTCTTCCAAAAGTCCTGAATTCGAATCCCAGCAACCACATGGTGGCTCACAACCATCCGTAATGAGATCTGACGCCCTCTTCTAGTGTGTCTGAAGACAGCTATAGTATTCTCATATTAAATAAATAAATAAATAATAAAGAAATAATTTTTTTAAATGGGGGAAAAAAGAATACATTATAGTCACCATGTTGTGACACATCTCACAAAACTTGTTCCTCCTCACTAAAGTTTCCACCCTTTGACTAGCATCTCCTTACTCTCAAGCGATCACAATTCTCCACCTAGTCTGTTTGTTTTAGACGCTGTATAAAGATGATTTAGCATCTACCCTTTTGTAACTAAATTATTTCACTAAGTAGAGTGCGTCCTCTAGGTTTACAGCCTACCACAAATTAATTTCCTTCCTTTTTTAAAGCTGCAACAATTAATATTAACTTAGTGGGAAGAAACTAAGGCTCCCTCAGTAAGATCGGGAACAAAGCTCAATGATCTCCTCGTATCGAGGTTTGTTTTCAACATCTCTCTGAAAGTCCTACCTAATGTAATAACACAAAAAGAAAAGGTACCCTCGTGGAAGGAATGACAGAAAAAGACTGTCTACAGCAAGATCATTCAGGCAGAAAAAAACAACAGGAACACAAACAAAAATCTAGAATATGGAATCTTCCAGGATGTAAAGTTAATATAACAAAACGCATTACCACTTAGGCAGAAAACAAAAACACATACAAGATCTACATGATCTATATGAAAAAAAGTGACACGCCTTTGAAGATGTCAGTGACTAAATAAATGAAATGATACTCACATTCACTGACAGCCAAACAACAAACGAAACCCTGAGAGTGTCCAAATGTTGGAGCTTCCCAAATTGTTCTATGGACCCAACGAGATGCCGGTTAGCACTGTCAGCACTGATTGTAATGTTCTCAAAGGGGATGAAAGGTCTCAGCGTTGCCCAACTCAACACTGAAAAGAAGCTAACCAGGGCCATGCAGAGCTGTCATCCAGCACCAAGGACACTGGAGCAGGACTGAATTCCAGGCCAGCCTCGTATAAAGCCAAGGTTGTAAACGTTAGTCAACTGGATTACTGTAAAGCTACAAGAAACAGTCACCAACCAAAGTCAAGCCTAGGGAAAGGCTTGCATAAAAAGTCAGTTCTCTTCAGAAAGCTGAGCAATGCCATAAAAGGAAGCAATGACAGGACTGGAGCAGGCATTCAGGACATGTACGTACACACACACACACACACACACACACACACACACACATCCACAACAAACAGGCTAGCTTCACAACCCTGAAAATGGATCACAGACTTAAGTGGAAAATGCAAAGTCAGAAAATTACAAGAAGATAACCAGATGATTTCTGCTTTAGAAAATTTTAAACTCTCCCCATATGGTTCAAGAAATTTAAATTCATTTATTGACATATATTTAAGTTGGAAAATTTATTAATATCAAACAACAAAAAAAAATCAACACCACAAATATCACAAAACAAGTTATGGTTCTTAAAACCTTGAAATTGAGTCCTCTTTTCAAAGGTAAATGCTACTGCCCCTGCTAACCCACTAAATCAGCATCTTTGAATAAGAAACCAAAAATAAAAGGTAATATTTTAGAAAGAAAAATTATAGCTTCAAAACAAATGCAATTCTTTGTTTCAAGAAATGATATATTTTTCCTAATATGAATTAGAAAGGTTAATTACTTGGTAAAAATAATGCATATTTTAACTTTAAAAACTACAGCAGACAGATAACAATAATAAAAAAAAAACTTCATTAATTATATGTAAGCATACTTTACAACTAAACTTGAAAGCAGTTTAGAGATACGGGCATTATTAATGGGAGCTTTAAGCCTCCCAGTATTTAATTTTATTTCTTAGTTCAATAAAATTGTAACATTCCCATGATGCACTATATGTAACGAAAAATCCTTTTATCAGTAATTTCTCTGTGACTACAAAAAAATTACAAAAAATTCTACAAAGCAAGAAAACTATGAAGTACAGTGTGACCACAGCACTCTCAGCAGAAATGTCACTCAAATCCCAAGTCACAGACTGCCTACCAACTTCAGACAGAACAGGGAAATGTCTGCCATGTGGTGAAGGTGGAACTGAATGGACCTGGAGGCTAAAAGGCTCGCCTAGGCATCTCAGTGTCTCACCACATACAAAGCTAAAGAGAGGACACTCATTATCATCACAGGGAAAAATGGAAAACCTTGGCATGTTCTATCATCATTTTACATGAAAACCAAAAGAAATTTAGTTAAGAAACTAAAAGAAAAATAGGAAAATCTGTACTTGCACCTCAAGTGATTTCAAAAGAATGAGAGTCAGGTGTGGTGTTGTACACCTTATCTGAGGGGTGGGAGTGGGGAGAGGCAGAGGTGGGTGGATCTCTGTGAGTTCAAGGCCAGGCCAGCCTGGTCTACATAGTGAATTCCAGAACAGCTAGGGGTATGTAGAGAGATCCAGTCTTTAAAAACAAAACAAAACAAAAACATATTTTAAACAAGCATTTTTAACTGCAGTAGTCTGAGAAAAGCAGTAGCTATCTTAATGAAGCTTTACACTCATGTAAGAAAGTTCTTAGCTACCTCTTAAATAAAGACCTCTTCTGGTCCAAAATTTCACGTAAATAAAAGCACTCAGCCGGGCAGTGGTGCGAACACTTTTAATCCCAGCACTTGGGAGGCAGAGGCAGGTGGATTTCTGAGTTCGAAGCCAGCCTGGTCTACAGAGTGAGTTCCAGGACAGCCAGGGCTACACAGGG
>JADRCD010238318.1:0-24105 GCA_019843815.1 Montemys delectorum
TGATTTGTTTATCAGTCTGCTCAGTTATTAACTGACAAATAACTATGACCTTAGATTTTATGATCTCATGTTTAGAAAGAGCAATTAATCATCGCCTAAGGGCATAGTAATTATAGTAATGTATCTAAGGGCATACATTTTCAGATATATGTGCTCATGTATCCAGTATGAGTAATATTTACAAAATTAGGAAATGATTATAGCAAAAGCCACAGATTTTATTAAATTCTTTTTATTATAATTCCAGAAGTGAAAACACTAAATATTCAGTTACTGTTTTGAGTTAAAATAATATATGTGGAATAGTTTTATTTCATTGCTCCAACTTAAGAAATTTTTTAAAGATTTATTTGTTTTCCTTTTATTATATGTGTATTGATGTTTTGCCTGTATGTGTATTTATATTCCATATACATTCAGTGCCCTCAGAGGCCAGAATGCATTGAGTATTTTGCTACTGGAATTTCATGGAAACTATTGATCAGTTCCACATGGACGTTGAGATATGAACCAGGTCTCTAGCATGAGCAGCATGAGCAGCTCTTACCTGATGAAACATCCCTCCGGGTCCAGCATTTAAACTTTTAACATTTCATTTTCCTTTTACTAATAAAACAAATGTTCACAATACCTCTTTAAATTATCAGAAATTCTCAGTATCTTTATGTTTCTATACAATTTGGCCATTCTCTCTCTCTCTCTCTCTCTCTCTGTGTGTGTGTGTGTGTGTGTGTGTGTGTGTGTGTGTGTGTATGTGTGTGTGTGTGCTTATGCACACGTGTGTGTATGCATGTGTGTGTGTGTGTTTGTGTGTGTGTGTGTGTGTGTGTGTGTGTGTAGATCTTGGGGCATAGTGGTTCTGGAGGCTTTGATTTTTCTAAATGTACTTTAATAATGGTTCTTAAATGCTTTAACTTTCCCTTCTAGCCTACCTCCTATCAGAAATAGTGGAAATAAAATGTTAATAGAACACAGGGGATGTGAAGTTTTTAGAAATTGTTCCTTTGGGCCATTCTAATCTTTTTTGAGAAGTTTATTTCTTCCAAAACAATAGCAATAGCTCAATCTACTTGCAAACAACATGATGAATCAGCAACTGCAGTTCTATCCAGAAGAAACCACGAGGCTCTGACAATCAATCTGTGGCCACAAAAGTGGCAAGAACATGATCAGATGTTCTTTGGTGGCATTTCTCTTTTTGAAGTCACGACAAACAATAACCAGAAAAGAGTAGCAAGGCAAACTAATACCACAAAGCATCATTCACTGTTGGTTATACATATATTCTTTGCAAACATCACATGCCCATTTCTGAGGTCACTCCCAAAAGAACACCATGTGTCTGTTCTCAGTAAAGCATCCTCCTACATGTCTGCTTCAGCAAACCATCATCTTATAAGATAGTTTCCTGAAAAAAAAAACACACACACACACACATGACAAAATTCAGTCTCCAAAAATAACTAGAAATTTCCACTTCATCTCCTATGTTCTGTTTAAAAAATTATTTTCTCTAACATTATAAATCTATACACATTAGGCTCAATAATAAGAGCCACAGAATTAAAACTTTACATCATACTTTAAACAAACAGTATATATGTACATGATATTCAAACAATAAGCTAACAAAACAACTTAAATTTCTACCAATTATACAATAATTAAGCAGAACTATTCATGAGGCATACCTAGGTTGTTTAAAATTTCTGACTTTTATGAATAGAACAGCAATGAGTATGCTTCAGCAAGTGTCTCTGTAGTATGATGAAGCAACATTTAGGTATATGTTATAGAATGAGAGAGGTAGATTCCCATTTTTCCTGAAGAACTATAACATTGATTTTCATAATGGCTCTACATTTGCATAGCTACCATAAATAGATTTGATTTTTATTTCTCTGGTAATTAATTGTGTTAGACATTTCTTTAAATGTTTCTCAGTCATGTAGTTTCCTCTTTTGAGAATTCTGTTAGAACTGTATTCATTTCTTAAGTGCCTTCCTTGTCTTCTTGATATGTAGTTTCTTGCATTTTTAAAATATTTTGAATATTAGCCCTCTACAGGAATGGAGTTGTGAGAAATTTTTTTCCCTAGAGGCTTCCAGTTTGTTTGAATGAATGATGATATAGTATAAAGCCTAACCAACTCCATTTTTGAAGAAATTCCATTTTATTTATTTATTTATTTAATTTTTTGAGATCAGAGACTCAACTCCAGTACCAGTGGGAAAAAAATCACAAAGTCAATGTGAGCAAACATCTTATGGTAACCCACATGCCTTAAGGTTACAATAGCAGGGCCAAGGTACATAGAGATAACCTAAGGCATCCTGCAGAGAATACATAACCTGACTGTCTTATTTGTCAGGTGGTTGTGCCCTCTGTTTGACTCCTGCAGATTACACCTGAAATGCAGTTTTTAAAATATTAACATGCTGATCTATATGGAAATTCCCCAAGTTTGCTGTATCCACAATAAAATCCCTGAATCCATAGATTTAGGACTCTCACTCTGACCCACTGCTAAGGGGATGGTAGGAAACCTTTCTCCAGAGCTCATAATAAAGACGCTTGTGTGCTTTTCATAGGAATTGGCTCCTCAGTCAGGAACAGTATAGGAATAGTCTTTGGGTGTCTAAAACTTGGAAATAACAGTAGAAGCTTCTTAGTTTTATTAGGGACAATTTATTAATTGTTGATCTTAGATTATGTTCTAATGGTGTTCTGTTAGGAAAGTCTTTTCCTTTGCTGTGGAGAGCCCTTGATGCCACATCTAGCATATTGTCAAGTATATTTACACTGGACTCAGAGAACAAGGAAGTAGGCTCAGATAAGAATATTTACATTTGGGGCTGGTGAGATGGTTCAGCGGGAAAGAGCACCCGACTGTTCTTCTGAAGGTCCTGAGTTCAAGTCCCAGCAACCACATGGTGGCTCACAACCACCTGTAATGAGATCTGACACCCTCTTCTGGTGCATCTGAAGACAGCTACAGTGTACTAATGTATAATAATCAATAAATCTTTAAAAAAAAAAGAATATTTACATTTGGGCTAATGCAAGGCTCAAGGTAAATACAGAGGAGGAATGTATGGTATTCCTTTTATCTTGGTCAACCTTATAAATCTTTAGACACACTGACTATGGGACTTTGTTTATGGCCTTGTTTGATTACATTGTTTTTGATCTAAGAAATGACCTTATTCTTTGCAAGTACCTAGAATGGTATAAAAGCAGACTGGGGAAGAAAAAAAAAAAAAAAACCTCTTCAGCACTGACTGGAGTCATCTTATAATGTTATCTAATTGCTTTTCTTTCTTTAATCCTCACTCCCTGTTGACTGACTGAGCTGGCTTGGTCAATTTTCCAGTGAATTCATGGTTATTCCCAACTTTCTTTCAGATTCCAATATATCAATGTTTATGTTTAAGTCTTTCAAACATTTGCAGTTGAGTTGTATTCAAGGAGGTGTGGATCTATTCCTATTAATTTTCTACATGTAGCTATTGTTAGACTCAAAAATCTAAAGTCCAGGAGGCAGCCCACGAGAATCAAGAGACTGGGATTGATGCAAATTGCAAGAGGATTTATTGAACCAATGTGCGCTGGGGGGTCTCCTGCACCAGTAGCCAGGAAGACCTCAACTGACAGAGTTTGGAGACTTTTATATACTCAAAAAGTAGTAGTACATTTCGAGGGGAGAGCAGTGGGGACCTTTGTGTCTTTTCTTGACATCAATAAGGGGAACCATCGACCTCAAAAGAGGAACTATCACATTCCCCTTTCTCATGTCTTCTTCCATGTCTTAAGCTTTGTGGTTGGAACATGTTCTGTCCTACCCATGTCTCAACCCCTGCAGTTGGAACATGCCCTGACTCTAACTATGCTGCTTCAGGTAAATGGCTTGTACATTATATTCTCACATTCCTGTACATTATATTTTCATAATATCAAGATACAAAACCAGCACCATTTGTGGAAGATGATGTCTTCTCTCTACTGCATATTTCTGGCTTCTTTACCAAAAAACAGGTATTAGTAGGTATATGGATTTATGCCTGGATTGTCAATTTGATTTTACTGATTAATGTATTTGCTTAATGTTGGTAGAGTGCTTTTATTTTTCTATATTTAGGTAGTAAATTTTGAGGTCATCAATGGTGATACCATTTAGAACCTCTTTATTATTCATGGTTATTTTAGCTATCCTGTATGATTTTGTGTTGTTTTCTGTGTTTGTCTTTGCATATTAAGCTGAAATTTTTTCTTTCAAACTCTATGAAGAATTGTGTTGAGATTTTGATGGTAATTGTATTGAGTTTGTTGATTGCTTTTGGTAGAATGGTCATTTTTACTATGTTAATCCTATCAATCTATGAGCATGGAAGATCTTTCCATCTTCTGATATCTTCTTCATTTTCTCTTATTAACATCTTAAATACAAGTTGTCTTTCTCAGTATATTCTTACTAGGTAGAGACTCGATGACCACAGGAAATCTTATTTAAAAGAAGAAAGCATTTAATTGGTGATTGCTTACAGTTTCAGAAACTCAGTTTATTATTATTATTGTGAAAGCATTGTAGCATGCAGGCAAACATGATTTTGCTAATTTTGGATTTTCTCTCTGCCTTTACTTAATTTGAATGAAGGTTTACCATTCCTATTGTTTTCCTACGAGCAAACGAACAACAAGAAACCCAAAAACTGTTTCCCTGATTCTTAGTACTTTTTCTTTTGCTTTTACTTTTTTTTTCTGATTTTAGACACAGGTTTGATTTTTTGTTCTTTGTTTTTTGTCCATATAAACATTTTGTGTCTGATTGCTTCTTTTTATTCTAAAGCTTTCAGGTGTGTTGTTAAGTTAGTAATATTAGATTTCTCTAGATTGCTTGTTTGTTTCTCTGTTTTATTTGGGTTTTGTTTTTTTCAGACAGTGGTCCGGCATAGCCTCTTATAAGCATCTTACATTAAAAAAATAATTAAAAACAAACAAAAACAAAAACAAAAAAACATTGAGTGTGTTTGTATTAGCCAACTACTCCTGGGCCTGTCCTAGAGTGTGATTGGTATACTTAGGGAAACTTGTTTGAAGAAAACTCATTTTGCCTTTCCCAGGAGAAAACAATTGCTGCCTCCTCCTTGGTTGAAGGTGGCACTTTAAATCCACTCCCTTTTTCTGTATGCTCCCCCTTGGGTTTTGCTGTTGTTGCTTATTATTTATTATTTATTTATTTAGTCGTGAACCCACACAGGTTTTCTACATCCTGACAGTCTTCTTGTTAGTTTTTTGCTTTGACTTTTGATTTCTATATTTATTTTTTTGAGAGTGAGAGCATGCATAAGTTTGGACGACTAGCATGGTGAGGAGGATCTGGGAGGAGAGTGATTTCCAGAACAGTGTGCACTCTTAATTGCTTCTATACATACGTAATATTCTCTTTAGTTTTCAGATGGAAATGATTCCATGTATCAACTCTAACATAACTATTCATTTGTCCTGAATTCTCCTTGTACATTTCACTGTGTGATTTCTTTCTTTTCTCCAAACTTTTCCAAGTAAATGTGACCTTTACTCAAATGAGTGAAATGTCATAAGGAAAATTGATGAACTGCAGGAATAACTGAAAAGGAAAAAGAAAAGATGAACACCACAGATATAAAACCATGGTTTTAATGAATATATACACTTAAGTTATGTAATGAATATAGCCATATGTGATGAATTTTATTAAAAAAAAGCTGACAATGCACATAAAATTCAAGACTATGCCACACCTCTACATGCAAAGCCAGGTTGCAGCCATCGGACACCACCAAGTGAGAGTCTTAACCATACCTTCTAGCTCCTCTGAGAAAACCCAGCAGCAACCAGTTCAGCTCTGTCCCCTCAGTACTTTGTTCCTAGGTCCACAGATCTTCCTGAATCTCTTAGAAGCCAGCTGCCACCAGGGATGACCAAATGAGATTCCCATGACCCAATCACCTACCCACTGGTTACCCCAGCAAGCCCAGCAGCTATGAGGTCTGGACCATCCCTCTGCCCTCCATCTTTGGAACCACACCTTTATCTGCACTCTGAGAGGACTGCAATCATCAGCTACAAACAGTTCTGTCTGTATCATTGGAGGTCTTCTGCCATTCCAGATAACCAGAGGCCTGAAGCCATCAGATACTACCACCTCTGCAGTGATAAATCAATGCAACCCTGTTGTCACCTGGGACAATTCCTACATGCAATCTCAGACACCTGCTATCATTAGGGACTACCAGCTCCTCTTGAGTCCCTGAAGGCTTGTTGCTACCCTGGACAACCAGCTGTATCTGAAACACAATGACCTACACCTATCTGGGACAACCAGCAGTACCTATATAAGGCCTGGTTCCATCCAGGTCTACCAAGCTTGCCAATACCATGGACAACCAGATAGCAGTGTAAGACACAATTAACTGGAAATACTTTACATGTCCCTCAAACAAAAAATGGGTAAAGAAAAGGTGGTTTATTTATACCATGGACTATTACTCAGCTATTGAGAACAAGGACATCATGAAATTTTCAGGCAAATGGATAGAACTAGAAAATATCATTCTGAGTGATATTACTCAGACCCAAAAGACAACAAAGTATGTACTCACTGATAAATGTTTATCAGACATAAAGTGCAGGATTCCCACATTAAAATCCACCAAATAAAAGAAACTAAATAACAAGGATGGCCCAAGGAAGGATATTTAAACCACACTCAGAAGGGAAAATAAAGTAACCATCAGAGGTGGATGGAGGGAGTGAACTGGGTAGGAGTGGGGATGGGGAAAGGAACAAGGATATGTGATCAGGCATAAGAACAGCCAGAAGGAAAAGGCAAGAGAGTGAATGGAAAACAATATTCCAGGAGTGAGGTGGGGTAGGTGATACATTTCTAGGAATTGGCAGAGGCCTGGGATGGAGGAAGCTCTAGGAAGTTTATGAAAGTGACTCTAGCTGAGACTCCTAACAGTAGAGGATGTAGCCTGAAGTGGAGACTTCCTGCAACCAGGTTGGACTCCCTCTAGTGGCATAAGAAAACCAACCCACTCACAAAATGATTGACCTAAAATTTGCCCTGCTTACTGGACGTGCAGGGACAAAGATGGAGCAAAGACTGAGGCAGTGGGCAACCAGTGACTAGCCCAACTTGAGATCCATCCCAAGGGCAAGAACCAGTCTCTGAAATAATTAATGATACTTTGCTATGCTTTCAGGTAAGATGCCAAAGCTTTTAAATTCAGACTCCATTTTAAAGAACCTGACCTAAGTTTGAACTCAGGTAAACTAACAGACTGGTACCTAACATTAGTTTCCAAGTTGTCCCCCAACAAAACCCAAGCAGAACTCCAGTCTCTAGGCTAATCCCTAACAAGACCAGCATTTCTAGGTTACACCCTCAATAAAGCCAATTTCTACAGGTTATTCCCTCAACAAACCTGCACCTCCAGGTAACACCCCTTCCTAGTAATCACCAAAGCAGAGGGGAACAGAAGTTAAGTTTATGATATGACGCCCAACACCAGCCAATCGTGTTAAAGGCCATAGTAACTTTCCAATTAGATGCTTACACTCATATTCCTGCTTGTCCCATAGACATTCAGGGTTCCTCCACCACCAAAACCATCTTGCATGAAGGTGATGCATTAGAGGGAGGGGGTGAGCTAGCTCAAATAGAATAAAGATCTTTCTGTGACTTGCATCAGATAGGCTCCTGTGTGTGATTAGGGGGATCACTAACATTTTCCTGGCACAACTTTTTGGTGCGTTGGCTGGGAAGTTCCCCCATGACACACAGGGCTTTCAGATATACTTTTAACTTGCTAATATGAGAACTTCCTAATTTCTTTATGAATGAACTTAGTGCTGTGAACTTTCCTCTTAGTGCTGCTTTCATGGCTATTCATAAATTTGACTATGATATGCCTTCATTTTTGTTGAATTCTAGAAAGTCTTGAATTTCTATTTTTATGTCTTTCCTGACCTAGAGATCATTCAGTGAAGAGTCATTCTATTTCCATGAGTTTGTAGGCTTTTCAGTGTTTCTGTTGTTCTTGAAGTCCCACTTTAATCCATGGTGGCATGATAATTACAAGGGTGTTATTTCAATTTTCTTGTATCTGTTGAGGCTTGCTTTTTAACTATCTTGTCAATTTTAGAGAAAGATCTATTAAGTGCTGAGAAAGTGTATTCTTTTGTATTTGGATGAATTATTTTATAAATGCTTATTAGTTCCATTTGATTCATAAAATTTGTTAGTTTTGTTATCTCTCTGTTTAATTTTTGTCTAGATGTCCTGTCAATTGATTAGAGGGGGTTGTTGTCTCCCACTACTCTGGTGTGGGGTTCAATGTGCAATTTAAGCTTCAGCAATATTTCGTTTACAAATGTGGTTGACCTGGTGTTTGTGGCACTAATATCCAGACTTAAGATATCATCTTTGTAAATTTTTCTTTTGATTAGTGTGGAGTGTCTCTTTGATTAATTTTGGATGGAAGACTATTTTATTAGACATAAAAATGAATACTCCTCCCTTCTTCTTTGGTCTATTTGCTTAAAAAATTTTTTCCAGCCCTTTATTCTGATGTAATGTCTACCTTTATTGCTGAGGTATGTTTCTTGTATATAGATAGCATAGTGATGCATCGTGTTTTTCTATCCGTTCTCTTAGCCTTTGGTTTTTTTTAATTAGGATATTGAGTTGATTGATATTGAGAGATATTAATGTCCAGTGATTGCTATTTCCTGTTCTGTGTGTGTGTGTGTGTGTGTGTGTGTGTGTGTGTGTGTGCTTTCCTTGTATTGGCTGGTATGGAATTAATTACTTGCTATGTTTTCTTATATGCAGTTATGCTTCTTGTGTTGTGCTTTTTCTTCTAGAATTTTCCATAGGTCTGGATATGTGGATAGATATATTTTGAATTTGGATTTGTCTTGAAACACTTTGTTTTCTCCATCTGTGGTGATTGAGAGTTTTGCTGGGTATAGTAATCTGGGTTGACACTGGTATTTTTTTCAGAGTTCCAAGATATCTGTCCAGGTCCTTCTAGAATTTGAGGTCTCTGTTGAGAAGTCTGGTGTAACTCTGGTAGTTCTCTCATTTTGTCTTACCTGGCTTTGTTTCCTTGCAGTTTTTAATATTCTTTCTTTGTTCTGTAGATTATATGTTTTGATTATTATGGGACAGAGAGGTTTTCTTTTTGTTGTACAGTATTATTGGTGTTCTATAAGCTTCTTATATGTTTATCGGCATCTCTTTTATTAGGTTGGAAATTTTCTTTTCTATGATTTTGTTGAGAATATTTTCTGTGCCTCAGAACCTGGACACTTTACATCTTCTATTTTTATTATACTTTTTTTAAAGATTTATTTATTATGTATGTATTATAAGTACACTGTAGCTGTCTTCAGACATACCAGAAGAGGGCATCAGATATCATTATGGGTGGTTGTGAGCCACCATGTGGTTGATGGGATCTCAACACATGACCTTCCCAAGAGCAAGCGGTGCTCTTACCCACTGAGCCATCTCACCAGCCGCTTTACTATTCTTAGATTAGTTGTTTTCATGGTATCTCAGATATCCTAGATGTTTTCTTTCAGGAGTATTTTAGATTTAACATTTTATTTAACTGTTATATCAATTTCTTTTATTGTATCTCTATGACGGAGATCCTCTCTTTCATCTCCTATATCCCACCAGAAGTTGAATATTCACAGAAGTTGGTGATGCTTGTATCTGTTGTTCCTGTTCTCTTTTCAAGGTTTTCCTTTTCCAAGGTAGTCTCAGCTTATGTTTTCCTTAGTGCTTCTATTTGCACTTTCAGGTCTTGCACAGTTTTATTTACATCTTTCACCTATTTGTGTTTTCCTGTATATCTTCAAGAGATTTATCTTATTTGCCCTTTGAAGACCTCTATCAACATTACAAGATTGTATTTAGGGTCAGTTTCTTGTGGTTTTGGTAGTATTAGCATATCCAGGACTTGCTATAGTACAGTTACTTTGCTTTGGAGGTGTCATAATACCCTGTGTTATGTTGACTATATTCTGTTGAGAGACTTTCATCATCTGGATGGTTTGTATCTCTAGATATTCTTTTGGAAGTAGGTATTTAGGAGTTAGATTAACCTCAATGGTCCTGGTGTGGCAGGCCTCTGATGGGTATCCTTGAGCTGTATGGTTCCCTACTTCAAGTTCTGTATATCTTAGGAGCCTCAGGTCTGATGAAGATGAACAGAAAGGAAACAGGAGAATAGAGCTCTTCCTAACCTAGCAGTGTGCTCATGGCAGCTTGGTTTGACCCAGAGGGCTCTGAGAGGAAGGAAGATTGTTGGGGGAAGGGAAGCTTACCTATATGGTTCAGGAATCTGATGGAGGACAAGAAGTAGTGGCAGGAGGGTAGAGGTCCCTCTGGGATAGCAGGCTGTTCATGACAGCCAAGCTTGCCCAAGAGAACTCAGGAAGCAAGAAAGATGAGTGGAGGAAGAAAAGCTTACCTGTATGGTTCAGATCAGAAATTCTGATGAAGGTGACAGAAGAAGTTACAGGAGAATAGAGGTTCCCCTGGGATAGCAGGCTGCTCTTGGATTGATTTTTTCAATCATTTACTTTTTGTAATGCCTGGTGTAATTTTTGAAGTAAAACTTATGAATGTAGTTAAAATATACTTAATCCTTAAAAACTCACTAATTTAGACTTATCCAAATTTTAGTATATCATGTTTTCCCTTAAGTAATTCCAAATTTTCGGAAAAACACAAAAAAATCATTGCCATACCCCAACTTATAAATATTTTGAGAGATAAAAATAGTAGATCTGTTTCAGAGTAATCAGGTACTTCTCAACATCAAAAGTCAATTTAAAATTCTAGTTAAACTCATATCCGTGATAACATTATATATATGAATTATATATACTATATAAATTATATATGTAATTAAATATTATATATGTGTGTATATATATACATATATATAATAACAGATTACTTCTTGTACTGAAAAATGTACTTCTTCTATAATAATTTTGTAGAGTGACACTTTCACAAGTCACAGATTTATAGTATAGTATAGTAGCCTAGGCTGGCATTTCTGTTCTCTTAGGAACTGTATGAGATCTTCACAGGATCTTCTAGCTTTCATAGTCTCTGGTGAGAAGTCTAATATAATCCTGAAAGGCCTGCCTTAGATGTTACTTGACCTTTTTCCCTTACTGCTTTTAAAATGCTTTCTTTGTTTAATGCATTTGGTGTTTTCATTATTATGTGATGTGAGGAATTTCTTTTCTGACCCAATCTAGTTGTAGTTCTGAAGATTTCTTGTATGTTCATGGCCATCTCTCTTTAGGTTAGGAAAGTTTTCTTCTATAATTTTGTTGAAAATATTTACTGGCCCTTTAAGTTGGGAGTCTTCACTCTCTTCTATATCTATTATCCTTAGGTTTGGTCTTCTATTGTGCCTTGAATTTCCTGGATGTTTTGGCTTTTACATTTTCTTTGACTGTTGTGTCAATATTTTCTATGGTACCTTCTTCCCCGGAGATTCTCTCCTGTCTCTTTAATTCTATTGGTAATGCTTGCAACTATGACTCCTGATCTCTTTCCTAGGATTTCTATCTCCAGGATTGTCTCTCTTTGTGATTTCTTTATTGTTTCTCATTCCATTTTTAGATTCTGTATGGTTTTATTCATTTCCTTTGCCTGTTTGATTGTTTTCCTATAGTTCTTTAAGAGATTTTTTTTCCTCTTTAAGGGCTTCTAGCTGGTTACTTGTGTTCTCCCATATTTCTTTGAGGGAGTTATTTATGTCCTTCTTAAAGTCCTCTATCTTCATCATGAGAAGCGATTTTAGATCCGAATCTTGCCTTTCTAGTATTATGGTGTTTCTGGGACTTGCTATGGTGGGATAATTGGGTTCTGATGATGCCAAGTAACCTTGGTTTCTGGTGCTTATGTTCTTATGCTTGCTTCCTGTAATCTGGTTATCTCTAGTGCTACCTGCTCTGAGTATATCTGACTGGAGCCTGTCCTTCCTGTGATCCTGGTTGTATAACAATTTTTCAGAGTCCAGCTCTCTCTATTATCCTGTCGTTCTGAGATCCTGTGATCCTGGACCTGTTAGAGCACCTGGGAGTAGAGTATCCTCTGGGTATTATGGGACTTGCTGCAAAGTTTGTGCTCAAGATCTGCTCAGGGCACTGGCACAGACAAACCAGAAGGAAACCTATTATTTTCCTATTTTTACTTAAAAACAAATCTCTCCCTCTCTGTGTGCACATGCCTCTGGGTATGTGTGTTTGTTAATATTATTCTGAATACATAATAGAAAGTAATTCAGAGATTATTAGAGTATTGTATTCTCCACTATGGGTTTCAAAGTTAAGCATGCACACATATTCTACAAAGAACAAAATATTCTTCAAATGAGATGATTTGGGACAATAAAGACCTTGGTATAGAGATCAATCAGTTGATTGTTTCAGGTTAGGGCTTTCAACCAACATTCAAAGGAAAATTATATAGGACAAAGGTCTCTAGAGGTGGCATTTCATTAATACAGCTCTAATGAAACATGATAGTGGATACCATTTTGACATTTTCAGAGAAACTATCTGTGTACACAAGAAGAATATATGGTAGAGGGCTAAGATCCAGGAACTTTGCTAGGCTATTCCCACTTTATGCTTAATAAAAACATCAGGAAAAATAAGGGTGAATAAATCACTGCTAAATTACATTGTTTTTAATACCACTCCGAATTTTCTCCATATCTATAATATTTTAAAATTTTATTTTAGACAGTGTATTTTAACATTTACCAATGGAAATTTGAAATTTAAACATTAGAACAATTCAGAGGCTTCATGTTCCTAAAAAAGTTAATCCTTAGGTATATGTAGGAAGAAATTTTTTCAGCAGGTAGTTTTGTGGAGGGAAATGTTTTCATGTACATTAAAATTTAATTTAGTAGTAGATCACCTGAAAGGACAATTGAACATGTAGCCTGGTTTAGAAGCAGAAAATATAACATATGGTTGCATTTTTAGGGTTGTGAGAAAACAAGATGTAAAGAGATCAATTGTAATCCCTTCTTACAAGGATAATGTAAATATAAGCAGGGAGGAAAATATTTTACCTTTTTATAATTTTTCATGTGGGTTAATTTGAAACTCAATAGTCAAAATGTCTTTAATAGATTTTTTTAAGACATATGGCTACTCCCTTGGTGTCCCCAGTGAAGAACCTTTCTGAATAGTATTATGAAGACTCCATGTCTTTAGAGAACATTGTAGTTATTAGTGATTTCTACACATAATATTACTCAACCACCTGTTAATAGACTTTGATAAGTCATGAAGAACATGTTTGTATTTCCACAGAAACTTTCTCAATTACAGAGTACATATAATTGGAGACATCATAATATTTTTTATATGTTTCAAAATACAAAATTAGGAATTCTGAACTCTGGCGATACATCCAGTATTAATCAATTTTTCGAGGCCGTATCAAATATGGAGAAAAAAAGTCAACATGAGAAACAAAGGATTGATTATAGCCCACTTTTACAGTGCAGTCCAAATAAAAAAGAAAGCTTAGTTGAGGGATCATGAGCTGGTCATAGTGTACCTATAGTCAGAAAGCAGAAAAATGAAACTATCACACTCTAATGGTACTCTGCTCAGCAGGTTACCAAACCAGAAAATACAGTTACCCAAAGTCATTGTACATCTTCCTATCTAGGTCAATCCTCAGCTGTGTATAAAGTTCCAAAGAGTATCCCAGTAGCCCAGGAAACAGATACCATCAGCACACAGTTCCCACTACTCATGATAGCCTCCTAGTGTAGGGGACAGCAGATGGCAACATAGTGGTCATGTGACATTGCTGTTAAGACAAATACTTCCCCAGATGCAAAAGAAGTCATAAACATACTAAGAAAACTCTTTTTCTTAGTTGATACTTTAATTCATGCAATTTACAACAAACATTATCTATCTCATATCATTCTTTTCAACTTGATAAATGTATCACTTTTAAGCATAATATTATATAAATATATTTAGCACATCTGTAAAAATCCCTAAAGATTTAACACATCTAACATCAACATCGCTCAAATATCCATGGTGCCTTGGAGAGATGAGTCAGTTGTTAAGAACAGGTACTGATCTTGCCGAGGGGGATGATAGTGTTTCTATCACTCACATTAGATTATCCAGAATTTCCCATCATTTTTGCCCCAATAAACTGTTCTGGCTTTGGATGTCATCCTCACTCATATGTACTCACCAACCCAAATACATACAATGACATAATTTAAAATAAAAGTAATAGCTTTTAATTTCAAGATTCAATTTTCTCCTGAAATGAAAAGCAAGAGTGATTTTGATCTTTAAAAAAATTATGTAGCCGGGCAATCATGACACATGCCTTTAATCCCACACTTGGGAGGCAGAGGCAGGTGGATATTTTGAGTTCGAGGCCAACCTGGTCTACAGAGTGAGTTCCAGGACACCAGGGCTACACAGAGAAACTCTGTCTCAAAAATCCAAAAAAAAAAAAATTATGAACTTCATATACTTCATATGTTCAGTGACACACAGTAAATCTTTCCACTCTAAAAACATAATAGTGAGTGAACAAAAGAGACAGATTAATTTAAATCCAGCAGGGGAAATTTGCAAAAAATTTAGCTTTTTGTCTAGTATTTGAAATTTATCATGGGACCATCTGCATTCATATAACATTAGCGAAGTATCCCGCACATCCAGTTCTGAAAATTTTAGCTCAGGTGACCCAGTAATTGCAAGTCCCTTGCTCAATGTATGAAGGTCATATAGCTTCACAGGTCAGAGACTCCCCTCCAGGCTACTAGGATACTCATAGAGTCCACTCTCCCCAGTGGTTTTTTTTTTTTTAAATTAATGTGATACTATGTAAAAGTACCTTCTGTTTTTAAAACTCTTTATAATTTGTAAGATTATTTAGACTCATTCCTTAGACTTTTAAGCCTGTTGTCTCTCATATATAAGTAATGTTGCTATTCAAAAGAAAGTGCTGAAAAACATACACACAAATTTCCAACTTAAAGAACTTGGCTTATATGATCTTTTTCCAGGTTTGTCTTTGCCTCAAGAATTTTATACTTCATCAAGAATTGAGCCTGCTGCAATCTAGGCCTGGTAGGTTGCTTCTGGCCTATTTGTTCTAATTATTAGGGTTGTTAACACAGAAACTATATGTGAATTAACCTTCATTGTTTATATGCTTCTGCCATCTCAAAAATTTTGTTGTTATTGTTGTTTTGTTTTGTTTGTAAATGAACTAGATAAGGAGTAATCAAATGAATAGATATTTATTTAGTCTTACAATAAAGGGAAAATTAGCAATCCTTTTAAAAATTTATTAGCCTCAAATGACAATGGCTTTATCAATGAAGAGCAGAAACTAGTATTGTAACTTTATAGGTCAGTCTGTTATAAGTTTCTGGTCTTTGATCATAGCAGCCTTCATCTCAGTGTTTATTTACTCAAAGGAAAAAAAAATGAGTCCCTATCATTTTTATGCCAGTCAAAAATTACAAAACTTGATTGTAAAATGTGAGCCATAAAACCATTGACAGATACTTTGAACTGTTACATGAAGTGAACTACTTGGGCAGATATTTTGTTGTAACCTCTTCAAAGCACACTTGATATCAGTATTTCTCAGGCTGTAAATCACAGGATTAAGAGCTGGAGGCAACACAGTATATAGCACAGAAAACAGCCTGTCTGAAATTGATGGTATATCTAAGGTTGGCTTCAGATAAACAAAACAAGCAGTAATAATAAAAACACTGAAAACAGTGAGGTGGGGGATGCAGGTGGCAAATGCTTTGGACTGACCTTTAGTGGTAGGAATCCTCAGTACAGTGGAGAAAATATAAAAGTAAGAGAGCACAACACAGATGAAACAAAACATGCTCAGAGAAGCACCAATTCCAAGACTTGTATAAATGACAACAAATGTGTCAGAGCAGGAGATATTTAACAATGAGGGAACATCACAGAAAAACTGTGGGATCACATTGGAGCCACAGAAAGGCATGGAAAAAGTGACAGCTGTGTATAAACTTCCAAAGAGCACCCCAGTAG
This sequence comes from Montemys delectorum, assembly GCA_019843815.1. Classification (NCBI taxonomy): domain Eukaryota; kingdom Metazoa; phylum Chordata; class Mammalia; order Rodentia; family Muridae; genus Montemys; species Montemys delectorum. The sequence continues at coordinate 16,171 of JADRCD010238318.1, forward strand.
CCCAGGAAACACCCATCATCAGCACACAGTTCCCACCCTTCATGATGGTCTCATAATGCAGAGGACAGCAGATGGCAACATACCGGTCATATGACATTGCTGTTAGGACAAGTACTTCCCCAGATGCAAAAGAAGTCATTAAAAACACTTGGAGGGCACAACCCAGAATAGAAATTGAGTTACTGTGAGTTATGCTATTGACAAAGAAATTTGGGATAGGAACAGAAATAAAGAAGGCATCCAACAGGGACAAATTCTTGAGGAAAAAGTACATGGGTGTTTGGAGTTTCACATCCAGAGTGATGAGAGTGATGATGAGGAAATTACTCATTATGACTGCTAGGTACATTACCAGGAAGAAGAGCCCACACACAGTCTGTAACTCAGGAGCAGCTGAGAATCCCACAAGGATGAACCCTGTTATTCTAGTGATATTGGGCATGCTATATTCTTCCACAGCCTGTCAGATATGCAAAATAAACAAAAATTAACACATTGATGACAAAATTCTCTGTGGAAATGTAGCTAGGACACTGCATATATACTATGACATTGTTACAGTCCTCCATTTTATCTCTATATAAGGTGCTACTTTTACTGGATACATAAGTTGTTCTAATTGACCATTTATGACTACTGTACCATGTTTTACTATAAATTTTTAGAAAAATTATGAGCTATATATCATCATTTTCTTAATAGAATTGACCCTTACTTTGAAATTGCAGTCATTATGTTGGCAAAAAACAGCAGAATAAAACCTTTAACTCTCTCCCTTTTCTGTTTTATTTTCTTTGTCTTAATCTTGATTCTGAGCACAGTCATGCTTCGTATGGCCACAGTTACTATTTAACTAGAATTTGTCTAAAGTAAATAAGTGTCTTTCTTGTACCTGTAATATTTTCAAAAGATTGTCAACTGCCATGTTTTATCTTTTTTTTTTTTTTTTTTCTGGGCCCATTCAGTAGAACCTGGATTCCTTCTTTTGTTGGCTTCAATATTGCTTTGATGAAATCTTCTTTTAGGTATATCCTTCAGTGGTGAGCCTGTGCAACTAAGGAGGAATGATCTTCTCCTAGGGGCCAATTTGCTCTTTCTGAGATTAATATCTAAAAGATTAAACACCTTTCAATGAAAAGGTAGTTTCCCTTCCTAGCGAAAACAATTTTCTCTGGAACAAATGGGGTTTTACCCTCATTCATCCTTAGCAATTTTAATCTTATTGATAATATTCATTGTTCAGAACAGAGATATCGAACAACCAGGTTATAATTTGACTAGGAGTAGATCAGATCAATAGCTGTTATCCTTATTTCCTAATAATCTATGATTTATCCTTCCTAACTTCAAATTAATAGTTATTGTATATGTTTGCATTTATTAAATTCCTTTTATGACATTTACAGTTGTTTTTATTTGCTTTCTGTGATGATTAATCACTTGTAATTTGTTGGAACTCTCTAAAACCAAGCTTTTGTGCCATAAGATTTCCATAACAAAACAATATAAATTTCTTTGCTTAAGAAAATATAACTATTTCTCCCATTCAATTTATATGTAAAATAGGCATGTGTTGTAATTGTAAACTCCCAGTTACAGTTATATTAAGTATTTTAACATAAAAATAAACATCTCTGTCGTGATGAACATTAACAAAGTAACATAAACATAGATTTGTTGTTTAATAAAATAATATCTTAAATTTATAAAATATTGAAAATATCAATGATTTTCCTAAGAGATATGAGAGTTGGAGCCTCCTTGGAAATAGGAAAAATCTACTTCCCCAGTGAAGAGCATTTGTGTGTGTGTGAGTGTGTGTATGTATGTGTGTGTGTGTGTGTGTGTGTGTGTGTTTGTGTGTGTGCGTGCATGTTTGTATGTATATGTAAAATATACTAAATCTGTTTTTCCTAGCTCCTGCTTTCAGGATGACAACTCTGTGACTAATTATTCATTATTAAATGCCTAGGCTTTAAGTTTTGTCTCCTTTCCTGGCTAACTCATAATTTATTTAACCCATTCAAACTACCCTATGTCTACCACTTAGTTAATTATATCTCCATTAGTCCCAGCCTTTTTCTTCCTTCGAGTCTCCCTCAGTGGCTCCTCAAGCATCCCCTTTGAAGTTATCTCAAATCATATTGCATCTCCTTTTATTCTCTCACCAATTATCAGAATCCTTTTTTTTTCCTGCCAGTGTCCCACTTCCTCATAGTTGATTCTCTCTACATATGTCTACACATACAGATATGTATATACATGCATGTAATATCTTAGTAAGCCAAAACAACAACCTGAAGGAAGTACTATATTTGAAAGAGGGAGGGCACGTGTATGGGGTGGGGTTAGAGTGATATAATGGAATGGAGAAGTATTTTACTTAAATCATATGCTCAAAAAAAGTTTAAAAGAAGAAAAAAAAATCAAGTGGCTAGAACCTTGGCTCAGAAGTTTTAAAAACTTGTTGCTCCTGGAGACAATGTGAGTTCATTTGACAAAAGCTACATGGTGTCATACAATAGCCTGTGATTCTTGTTACAAGGGATCTAAAACTTATTTCTATCTTGTATAGACACCAGGCCTGTACAGTGTACACAAACTTAAATGCATAAAAAGACAAATACACATGAAACTAAGATAGGAAATTAGAAAAATTTTTGAGTCACTCACCTACACAGATTTTTAATATGGACATGTCAGAATTTCTGTGTTTTCCTTATAAAGGAATCTTGAGAGACCACCATATCAAAATACTTCCATACTTCCACCTTTTATGACTTCATATTTCTCTTTTAATATATCATGTTATGATCACTTGTTAGTAAGATGAAACATAGAGTAATATCCAGTGGACATTCAAGCTCTGTATATAAATACTGGTTATTATGTTTAGGTATTGAATTACTCTTTATTGAAAATGGATACAATGTTATAAACACACACACATATGTATATGCAACTTAAAAATCTTTGTTTTGGAGCAGAGAATTTTAGTATTTTATCAACAGAAATTTGAATTATATATTTTAAGTAAATTCAGATTGCTAAAATACCTGGAACATGGATTAGTCATCACACATGAATACGAAGGTCTTTCAATAGGTCCAGTTGAGAAGGAAAAAAAATCATCAACATTAACATTCAGATTATTGAAGGATCACATGAAAGTTTACAAGCTCTGTAATTATGACATAAAGTTACAGTTCTGGCCTCTGATAAGACTCAAAAGTAGGTGCCAAACTTTAACCATTTCTTAATATATAATAAAAGAAATACAAATAAGAAAATTATTCTCTGGGTTTTAAATTAAGTTTAATTTTCGTTGGAACATTATATAATCCAAAGCTTTCTAAAAGACCTTTTTAAGGCCATTGGCTACAACTTTAATACTCCCCAAAGGAAAAATCTTTCTTAATTACCTTCCTTATTATTCACTCTTCTCTTAAGATAATTAGTGTTACAATAATTAGCACTTTCTGTAGGAAGGACTGATCATTTCCCAGAAAATATATAGAAAAAATCATGAAGAAATTGACTCACACATTCCCCAGGATCATATTAAACTAAATACAAATTATTTGGCTTATGTCTTGAGCATAGGAATACATCATGGTAGGGAAGACATGTCAATAATAAGGATCACATTCAACATGAAATTGTGAAGCAGAGACTACACATGCCAAGACAAGGCTTATTCTCTACTTACCCTTTCCTCTTTATTTAGTTAAGGACCATATTCAACAGAACTCTAATCTCTTACACTCAAAGTATAATTCCTAGTTTATTCACTCATATCTGAAACACCACCATGAATATGTCAAAAAGTTTCTTTCTACAGTCATTCTACATCACAAGCAGTTGAAAATTACTATAAACCATGACAGTTTAATTATTTGCTGACTTCATACTCAGAGGGATATGTATACACAATATCATACCACTCCTGGTGTCTGAACTTTCATATTCATTTCACAATGCTAAATTCACTTTGTCTTTTAAGGTTCATACAATTCTAAAAGCACCATTATTCATCAGGAGTCTTCTCTTCAAATTTCTTTTGAAACTTAAGTTGACCCATCAACTGTAAGCCTTTATAAAACTAAATTATAAGTTACAAACATCAAGTACACAATGGCACAGTGTAAGTACTGACAGAATAAAGGTGAATGGGATGGCAATACATAAAACAGACAGACACACACACACACACACACACACACACACACATACACACACAAAGTGTGTTTAAAACAAAACAAACCAGCAAAGAAACATCAAATACTGCAGCATTATATCTGATATTTGGAAGTAATGATGGTATCATGTGGCCTTTTATAGTCTTTAGGCAACTCTACAATGTTATCTTTGCCTCGTGCTCACTGTCATTGTTATTGAAGCTGGACCATCTCTGCACTGTCAGCTTTCTTTTGTAGATGTTCTAGAGTTCTGTGATCATCAGCATTGTAAATTTCCCATTGCAACTTGGGATTCATTTCTTAAAGACATTCAATGACCCTTCAGGTGCCTCTTGTGGGAAAGTTTACCTTGCCACACAGTCTCTAGCCTCAGTAACCTGTAGGAACTTTGGTGTCTTCCTCTATATCCAATTCATTATATAATATTTCATGACTGAAAAACCAGTACCACATGGTGGAGTCTTTCAGGTTAGCCTAAAACATGCTCAAGATGTATCCAGGACTCTTACATGACAGTTACATCACCACTTTAGGCTATTGATGATAACCTCTGGGAAGCACTTTTCTGGATGGCTATGTGTGAGCAGTGGAACCCATTGACCTTCCTATTTTTAGTTGTTATATTTGAAGGGAATTTGAATTTGAATAATTTTGAGAAGTGATAGAAAGTTTGTGCCATTGGATCCATCTTCCTGTTGTTGGAGTTGGAGCTTGTGCCACTTCCTTAGTTAGGCTGGCGTACTAAGGAATTATAGAATATTTGTCTTAACCACCTTTATCTACAATTTTTACATTGTTTATAATTCTTCTCTACACAAACTGTACATTGCCCATAATTTCTGGATGTTTCAGACAACAGATTTAATAAAAATAAAAGAAATATTAAAAAATATGGATACCAATGGATAAAAATTTCATAGACAATATATAAATGTCTATAGATTTAAATGAATCACACAGTAATGGCAAACTATAAATTTCCCTATTCAAATATTTCTTAAAATTAGAAAACAATGATAAAAAGCTGTCACTTAGAAAAAGAACTAAATGGCTCTTTTGTGAAATTATTATATTTTATACATTTTATGTTTTGTGAGACATGAGATATTTTATACATTTTACATTTTTTTCTTGCACTTTCAAGATGATATCATTCTCCATTCTCTTTTATTCATCCCACACCTCACATATACTTCTTCTTGCTCTCTTTTAAATTTGAAACCTAATGTTAGTTAATTACTGCCACATAAAGACATGCATATACAAATGCACAAAGGCATACACATATGCATACATGCATACACACACACACACACACACATATATATATATATACACACATACATTATATATATGGATATATAATATTCCTAAATGTAACCTGTTCAGTCAGTGTAATACTAATTGTGTGTATGTTTTCATGACTTATGCATTGGTATTGAATAGCCAATATGTGTATTCTTCCCTGGGGAAGACTATTTCTTCTACTCTCTGTATTTCTTGGTTGTTTCTAGATTGTGTGTGAGTGTGTGTGTGTTGCACTGAGCCCTCCTGTTCTTTTTATCATCCACTTTAGCATGTCTATTGCTAAGTCATGGTGAAGAGACTTTAAAGATGTCAGTTTCCTAGTGTGTATGACTGGATTATTTGTTTGTATAATCATTGGTATATGCAAGTGTAAGTCACTTTTATTTCCTTATGTGGTCGGATGAGATGAGAGTCATATCCAATGTTTAAGAATACATGACTTGGGCTGAGCCCAGAGAGTTTCTATCTAACTATCCTTAGCACTAGGCCTGGAATCTCCTAGTCTCCAAACAATGTAATCTCCTGCAACCTAGTAACTTGAAGGCTTCAGCTTCCACCCTCCATCTACTAACCTTCATTAGCTTAGAATTATTTAGTCTCATAAATTCATTGTTTTTAATAGCTGAGTAGTACTCCATTGTGTAAATGTATCCATTCCTCAGTTGAGGAACATATGGGTTCTTTCCGGCTTCTGGCTATTATAAATAATGCTGCTATGAACATAGTGGAACATGTATCCTTATTACATGTTGGTGCATCTTCTAGGTATATGCCCAGAATTGGTATTGCTGTGTTCTCTGGTAGTACTATGTCCAATTTCTTGAGGAAACCGCAAATTGATTTCCAGAGTGGTCGTATCAGCTTGCAATCTCACCAGCAATGAAGGAGTGTTTCTGTTTCTTCACAACCTCTGGAGAATATCATCCTGAGTGAGATAACCCAATTACAAAAGAACACACATGGTATGCACTTACTGATAAGTGGGTATTATCCCAGAGGCTCAGAATAGCCAAGAAACAATCCACAAACCACAAGAAACTCAAGAAGGAAGACCAAAGTGTGAATACATAGATCTTTTTTAGAAAAGGAAACAAAAAACCCATAGAAGTTGTTGCAGAGAAAAAGTATGGAGGAGAGACTAAAGGAAGGATAATCCAGAGACTGACACACCTGGGAATCATCCCCATATACAATCATCAAATCCAGACACTATTGTGGATGCCAGCAAGTACTGACTGACAGGAGCCTGATATAGCTGTCTCCTGTGAGGGTCTGCCAGTGTCCAAGTAACACAGAAGTAGGGGCTCATAGCCATCCATTGGACTGAGCACAGAGTCCCTAATGAAGGAGCTAAAGAAAGGACCCAAGGAGCAGAAAGAGTTTGCAACTCCATAGGAAAAACAACAATATGAACTAAATAATACTCTCAGAGCTCCCTGGGACTAAACCACCAACAAAAGAGTACACATGGTGGGACTCATGGCTCCAGCTGCATATGTAGCAGAGGATGCTCTAGTTATTCATCAGAGGGAGGAGAGGCCCTTGGTCCTATGAAGGGTCAATGCCGCAGTATAGGGGAATGCCAGGGCCAGGAATCAAGACAGAGTGTGTTGGTAAGCAGGGGAAGGGGGGAGGTAATAAGGATTTTTTTCAGTATGGAAACTGGGAAAGGGGATATCATTTGAAATAAAAATAAAGAAAATATCTAAGAAAAAAAAAGAGAAAAAAGAATGATTTAGCCTCAAAGACATACTATTGAATAAACTTACTCTTTCTTACTCTTTTGAACTCTTCTGGATGGTTCAACTCAGGTGTTCTGGCTCAAATTTCTGTTTAAGCTGACTGATTCAAATAGGCTTCCCTTGACTTCTGATTGAATTGCCCTTTTAGAAAAACAGCCTCTGCCCTTGTTCCTATGTAGACTCAATGCCCCAGTGTAAGAGAATGCCAGGACCAGGAAGTAGGAGTGGGTGGTTTGGTGAGCAGTGGGAGGAGGGGAAATCAGGAAAGGGGAGAACATTTGAAATATAAATAAAGAAAATATCTAAGAAAGAAAGAAAGAAAAAAAGAAAGAAAGAAAGAAAGAAAGAAAGAAAGAAAGAAAGAAAGAAAGGGAGAAAGAAAGAGAAAAACTGCCTCTGAATTCCAAGAATCGAGCTGTACTGACTACAACTGACTGCATAAACTCAACTGAACTTGACTGCATTAAATTGAACTACACTGAATTCAACTCCAACTCTCTCCCTGAATTGCTCTTAAGTAGCCTTTCTTTCTTGTCTTAACTTGAGCATGTTGGGTATATCCTATCTCTGATTCTTTCTATCAAATCTTTCTCTGACTCACCACTTTCTCTTTCCCGCAATTAACTATCACTGTTTGAGTATATATAATATATATATATATATATATATAATATATATATATATAT